>ONZK01002063.1:0-13647 GCA_900322385.1 Pharnaceum exiguum | reverse complement strand
CCCCCCCCCCCCCCCCCCCCACCTAGCCTGATCCAAACTTCCCACGATAATTAGAACAGAAAAATATGTAGCTTCGATTGAACTCGACATCAGTGTCACATAATTGAATGATCCTAATCTCTATCAGTGGATTTATAACTAATAACAAAGGGACTTACTAATGACATTAAAAAGCTTACTAATGGTATATGTTGTAATGCTTTGAAATAAAGTACCTAAGAATTGGTTAATCTCCATTGCCAGTTCGATACGCATACATACTCTCTAAAAACATTCATACTAAATTTCCCTAACCAACATAAAAAGAACGCCGAAAATATGTTTCCTCCGTCGATAATTAATCGTCCAGTTTATTAGAAAATAATACACTAGCAAGCGGACAACCGACGAAGAGAGTAACATAAAACACAAAACACAGAATTGAAAATCCAAGATGTATATATTGGGGAAAAAAAATACAAAATGAAAATAACATGGTGGATGGCAAGACTCACGAAAAAAAGAAAAGAGAAAAGAAAATGGTTAGCGATCTGGACAAGTGCGAGTGAAGGTTAAGGTACCCTGAGACAACTCACAACACGCCCGCGCGTCTACTGCTACGTGCGACGTCAAGCGCGTTGCTGCCATCACGCTGTGCAACGGCATCATCGATTGCACGCATCCCAATGCTTCCACGCTCCTACAAACGCGGTGCGGGGCCCATTTATATATTAATCACATTGCAAAACGAAAAGATAGAAGAAACAAAAGAAAATGATAAAAAAAAAAGAAATACCTGGGGAGGGTGAAGGAGATGCGGCGAGGGGTTGGGAGGGGAGAAGCAGCGCGGCGGAATGCGGTGGCGTTAGCGGAGGGTGAAGGGCGGATGGTTGCCGGAGATCTGGCGGCGTTGAGGAAGGACCTTGGCAGTGATCCAGTTCTTCTCCACGCCATTGTCGATGTCTATCTCTTTTTGGTTTCGTTTGTGTTGTTTGTGGCTGTGTGTCACTGTTGTGGTAAACCACGAAGATGTAGGGTTTATCAGTTGCGAGTCTTGTGACCTTGAATTTCAATTTCACTTTTAGCATACGACGTCGTTGCACATACTATTGTGCTTTTCTTTATAATAGAGAAAGATTGTTTCTAAAATAATGTGAAATGATTTTCAAATATATGTGGGTAATTTATTTTGGATTTGTAATTTTAATCATTTTTTGTTGGGAAAGAGTTGAATAATCATGCAGTTTATAGATAGTCCCAAGAATATTATAAATAATAGATAAAATTGTTTAATTGAGTTACAAAAATAACATGTTTTAGGTGTAGTGTTGGATATGTTGTATGTCTGCATGGCCGATGAAAAAATATAAAAATAAATGTAAAAAAATCTCTTGAGTACACGTGAGGAACGATCTGATTAGAATGAGATCATGTTTTTGATTGCGTCGTGTACAAAATTTCGTTAAGTAAGCGACAACCACAAACTGTAAATGAGTATTAACTTTAGCCCAAAAAATTTGTTATTCATACACTGATACACCATTTTTGTCACGAACTTAAGATTCTCTAAATTTCTATAAACTATTTGATATTTAATTAATGAAATTTGTTCAAACAATACAATTCCCATAAAAAAAATTTGTTGAAATAATTTCCATCAAAATTCTAATAACTATTTTGGTGTAGTTGTTTAAATTACTTTAGATCAAAAAATACAGGAAAATATTTTTCAAAAATCACAATTTTGCAAATAGAGTCATAAACCTCTCATGACTCATGTGAAGTGCAAAGCAAAGAAATGCTTTGTCTCAATTCTCAAAAAAAAAAAAAAAAATTCAAATCTCCACACCCCATCCTTGTTATCCACAACCACAACTCCAACCCAATCATACCCAAAACTATCCTTGAAACTCCCTCAATCCCCAAACACAACTTCACCAAAGACACAATGACCATAAAATTGTAGGTAGTCTCACAAATGGCGCTAAAATTTTAAATTACCGGTAAAACCAGCCATGTCATCATCATCACCTCTAATCACATCCCCACCCAACACCCACTCCACTCTCACTCCACCACTCCAAACCCACCGCCCACAACCACAAACTCTCCTAACACTACTCCAAAAATGCAAAAACACTTCCCACTTACTCCAACTTCACGCCGTTATCCTCCGTCACGGCCACGAAAACAACCCAATACTAAACTTCAAGCTCCAGAAAACATACTCTCAATTGGGTCACCTTGATCGCTCAGTCTCTCTCCTTCGCCGTGCCGAAACCCCCAACGTGTTTATGTACACTTCGATTATTAACTCCCATTGTAAAGCCGGGCTTGTAAAGGAAGCTATTGGGTTTTACGTCCAGATGTTGACGGAAAATGTTGAGCCAAATGGGTTTACGTTTTCAAGTTTGTTGAAATCTTGTGGTGTTAAAGTTGGGGTGTTGTTACATTCTCATGTTGTTAAGTTCGGTTGTGGTGATGATGTGTTTGTGAGAACTGGGTTGTTGGATTTGTACGCGAAAAGTGGGGATGTTGTGGGTGCGAGGCAGCTTTTTGATGAGATGCCTGAGAAGGGTTTGGTCCCGGTGACCGCGATGTTAACTTGTTATGCTAAGAATGGGGAGGTTGATGAGGCGAGGGTGTTGTTTGATGGGGTGGAGGGGAAGGATGTTGTATGTTGGAATGTGATGATTGATGGGTATAGTCAACATGGTCGGCCTAACGAGGCGTTGGGGTTGTTTAGAGAGATGTTGAAGGCGAGGGTGAGGCCGAGTGAGAGGACTGTTTTGTCTGTGTTATCTGCTTGTGGGCAGCTTGGGGCGCTTGAGTTAGGGAGATGGGTACATTCTTATGTTGTGAATAATGGGATTAAGGTTGATGTTCTTGTGGGTACGGCGCTTGTTGATATGTATGGGAAATGTGGTAGCTTGGAGGATGCTAGGCTTGTTTTTGATAGTATTGTTGGGAAGGATGTTGTTGCTTGGAATTCGATGATTGTTGGGTACGCGACTCATGGGTTTAGTAAAGAGGCTCTAGAGGTGTTTGATGAGATGATTAGGGTTGGATTTCGTCCTACTGATATTACCTTCATTGGTGTTTTGAATGCGTGTGCTCATGGAGGTTTGGTTGCCGAGGGGAAGAAGTTTTTCGCTTTGATGAAGGAGGATTATAATTTTGAACCAAAGGTTGAGCATTATGGATGTATGGTTAATCTCCTTGGACGCGCAGGACATTTGGATGAGGCGTATGAGCTTGTGAAGAGCATGGGTGGTGATCCTGATCCTGTCATTTTGGGGACATTGCTAGGTGCTTGTCGGCTTCATGGCAATGTTACTTTGGCAGAGGAAATTGCTGATGTTCTCGTCAGTAAAAATCTTGCTACTGACGGCACATTTGTTCTTCTTTCCAACATATACGCTGCAGTGGGCAACTGGGATGGCGTGGCCAAGGTGAGATCCATGATGAAAGAGATCGGTATACACAAAGAGCCTGGTTGTAGTTCCATTGAGATAAATAACAAGGTGCACGAATTCCTTGCTGGAGATATGAGCCATTCTAAGAGCAAAGAGATTTACATGATGTTGGAGGAAATTTATCAGCGGCTTGAACCTCTTGGATATAGCCCACAGACAGACACAGCGTTACTTGACGCTGGGCAGAAAGAGAAAGAGCAGTCATTGGGAGTTCACAGTGAGAGACTCGCCATTGCGTATGGGCTAATCAGTACATCTCCAGGGACTCCCATAAAGATTGTGAAGAATCTACGTGTTTGTACAGATTGTCACGAAGTTACCAAACTAATATCGAAGATTACTGGCCGCAAGATCGTTGTCAGGGATCGAAGTAGATTTCACCACTTTGAGAATGGAACATGTTCTTGTGGAGACTACTGGTGAATGGTGATCCATCAATCTGTGTCTGCTCATTTGGGTGTTGTCGCACCCGGCACCATACTGCGATGTCATCTGTGTACATATATAGACAGAACAGAAACACAACATTAATTTGGTCAATGACTTATGACCTCTCTCTTGTAAACTTTTCTTACTGTAGATTGCTTCGGATTATTATGTATGGAATAGCTCTTGTATTATGAATAAATAATTACTCGTATGTAGTACTTGAGGTCAGGTAAGTTTAGTGAATCTCTCAAAAAATATCAACGTGTGCTAAAATATGAATATAATAGCGGGAAGCTGACATTCAATTGGGATTGTTGTCTACGAGTAGCAGCTTGCAGATCAATTGGTTAGAGCAGGGTATGCAATGTGTATTGACTATCTGCCAGCAATTCTTCTCAAATGCACTTGTGCATTGGAGCAAAGAACAACCATTGGATTATAGAAGACAAATAGGAGGGGGTTTTGGAGGGTGTATGTTTTCACCCTTGGATGAGATACTTGAGAATCAAGTACTGGAGAAGTTCCTGCCTCCAGCAACAGAGATAGGTTAGACAAGGAGAGCATCAGTACATTTGGCGTCGCAACTCGCAAGTAGAATCTGTACAACTTGACATACCGAGTACCGACCAGATCAATAGTAATTACAAAGATAGATTGTACAATACTGGATCGGCCACTAATTTACAGGCCTAGACGCCTAGTGAAAACCTACTTTCTAGTAGTTGCTACCCCCAAAAAACTAAAGAACCCCAGATTCCCAGTTAACTGTTAATAGCCTAAACTAAGGCCTTAAAGGCTGTATTCTCTACTTCTGGTGAATTCCCCAACTGCTACATTCTGAAATCAAGAACACACACAGTGTTGTTGGCGTAGCAGGCAGCAATTTTGTTTTCCTTGTTCCAGCAAACTTCAAATATACCCCCTTCACCAGAGTATGTCTTCACAATCTTCCCTTCTTTAAGAGACCACACATGCAAAGATCTGTCCAAAGATCCACTAGCCAGATATTCCCCATTAGGACTGAATGCAACCGAGTATACAGCTTCCCTGTATGACAAAATGATAGCATCCATTGTAAAATAAAATACCAACACTCCGCATATCCACCTACATGAAGAACAGTCTCCAGAAACACAGAATGACTTTGGAAATCGAAGGACCAAGAAAACCGTCTTTGCCATCTATCAAATTTTGAAAGGATTTTTGGTTGCAACTCTTCCATATAAAAGACCCCGGACAGACAATTTAACTTTTAAAAAGGATCAGTCGGCCCAGTTAATGCATTCATCTAAGTACACAACTATACATGTGTGCAATGCTCTCATTTACTTGTGATGAAACTCCTTTCTGACTGCCTTGTTTCCTTGCTCATGCACATTACAGGATACTCACATGAGATGCCTCACAAGGACATTTGACCCAACGCCATTCCCCATCACAACCAGGTCGAACCCGCAAAGAATATAAACTCTATTTGATACCATAAACCATTAAGATATGTCTCATAAGGGTTTCCAAACAGGCATGGGGGTGAGGGATCTAGAACCTTAAGACTAGTTGTGACGAAATGATAATCTTAGGAAATATGGACTTCTGAAGGACAACCTTCTGTGAGGATGGATAAACGAAGAAAATAAATCTCATTTCTTTTATCAAGAACAAATGAGGTTTATCTTTAAGCATATGCATTTTGGGTTGCTCTTGGAACAACCTCCACATTTTCTAAAACAGGGAAAAGATTGCATACATCTTGTACCCAGCACTGCCATTGAATGGGGATAGAACTGGTTTGATGCTGTTGCTGTTGTTTTATCAAGAACAAATTATAGCCACAGATAAATACAGTAAATCACAAGCTAGTACCTGTGCCCATTCAAGCTGTGTAGTAGTCTGCCAAGCTCCACATCCCATATTTTCACAGTGGAGTCAAAAGATGCACTGCAAATCAAAAATCAGATCAGTCCAAAATCCTCAAGTTCTAAGATAAAACATGGCATTATGTCAACAGAAATCATCTGATGTTTTCATATGATAACTAGCAAGTAGTTTGACAAATATGTATACTTCAGCTCTGTAGGTCCTACATTGCAGAAGTGTTGTCCTTTCTGGCCCAAACAGCCATTAGCTAGATAGTGAGGAGTTAAGCAAAGGACCAAGACCAACACTTCAACAGCTAGGTCAGTAAGTATCAGCATTTCACGAAGGCTGTCTATTTCTAAAGCATATAAATAGGTTACCTTTGTGCAAGTACCCAATTACATCCCACTAAATAAATGACGAGATGCATGGTATGATTTCAACCCAACACCCACCCCCACCCCACCCACCCACCCAAAAAAAAAACCTTTCAATTCAAACTGAAACTCCAAAGAATTTAAGCAAACAATAACAAATACCTTGCCAGAACCAACTGGTGGTTGGGATTACTTGTACCTCGTCCAGTAGGGCTCCACCTGATAGTGTAGATCTCCTGAACCATGTATAAAGAGATATTAGAGATCTCGTTGTTATCAAAGGTAAATCGCAAAAACACCACAAATCCGATGGAAAAGCAAACCTTGCAATGCTCTTTCAGATCATGCACACACTTATCCTGCTTCACGTTCCATATCTGCAACAATCACAACGGGAAAAACCCACATCACAAAATGCAGCAAGGGTAAGGGAACTTTCTCTGTGATTACATATTACGACAAAAGAGTTTCAGAGTGGAGATATAGGTCAACAGTGAAAGGCTTGATGAGTAAATGAATCCCAAAAAATTAGAAATAAAAGAATTTCAATGTGGCTCTCTGACACGAGTGTTCATGATTTACTCAAGCGGAAAGTACTGCGGGAGAGGGCTCTAAACAAGAAAAGTGAGGCTCTCAAATGACCTTCAAAGACATAGAAATTTTTCACTAGCTAATTATTTTTACTCCCATTCATCAAAGGCTATATGCAGCACTGTAAAACAACTCAACTGACATGTCCTCGATACTAACAATAAAATGAATAACTACCTTCACAGAATATATTATTTCACAGTATGTATAATAAGATGAAAAATAAGGTATAGAGAACGTCCCATCAATGACTAACTTATCCAGATTCTCAGACGGTTAGACATCCAACGCTATACCTCGTAACTTCAATGAAGTAAAATGATGTATGTACGATCAGCACAATGACCCGGAATTTAATGATAGGACATCGAAGGATAAACCACAAGAAAATACAAATTAGAAAGTGAATACAGATGATGAAGAACCTTTGCTGTGTTATCATCAGAACATGAGGCCAAAAGTGTTCCGGTTGGATCCCATTTGACACAGTTCACTTCACCCTGAAATTACAAAAACAAATATCAACTTCAAATCCACATTTCTACGAAGAGAGTAAAACTTCCAAAGGAACTGAGCAACACAGACAACATTGCTTAAGACAAATGCAAATGGCCAACACACACTACAAGTCTACAATCCTCTCCTACAGGACACATCAACATGGCAAAATTACAGACAATGAGACAATGATGACATTGACAATTAAAAAATATTAACTACAGGACAAAATGACTGCCATTCAATAACAACTGTAAAGAAACAGGTAGTAGTAAACCAGTAGACAAGACCCAGTCAGAGCAATAACTGAGCAAAGGCTCAGGCTGTTGCCAACTTGAAGATCTAAATTACTGAGACCAACAGAAACCAAACCTGGTGACCAGCAAAGGTTTTGATTGGACGATCTTCTCCAATTTTACAAACATATATCATATTGTCTGTAGAACTTGTCGCGAAGGAACTATTGTCTCGCCAATCAACATCCAATGTTGGACCTACAGCAAACAACAATGTTTCTTATTAAATTCCATCATATCACAGACAGCACCTGATTCTTCCCTCATAATGAATTGCCAATCCTCTTAATAAAACGGTACCTGAGAACTTAAACAGTTGCTTTGGCTCTGCTGCCTTGACATCCCACACAATGGCTGTCGTATCACAACTTCCAGTCAAAAGGTAATCACCGTTCTTGCTCCATTTCAAGGAAAATATGGGCCCTTTGTGCCTGGTTAAGGTGCTTCTTAGGTCACCTATATTTAATAGCAACGCAGTAAAGTAATCAGAATTATCACACACGTCCTTTTGCAAAGGCAAGCATCTTATACCAACGGATATCTCAAGATCTTTTTATTCTTTAGACACAGACATCCATTTAGATCAGAGTTTATCTTTCAAATAAAATAACCAAGAATACTAATTTAATAGTTACGAGGCCCAAACTTCCAACTCAGACATGAAATTGATTAGCTTCCTTTTAACCAGCCAAGGTTTTTGAAAACTTTAAGCCGACTTACATAGTACATCAGAAGCAAAATAGATTTAAACCTATCACACTGATTCCCTGCCATCAAGCTGTTTTAATTAAGACATATAGCTGCCATTACTACATTCTTCATCATACTCCAGAATGGAACAAAGATATTAACGTACCACTAGTGCTCCAAATTCTAGCATGGCCATCGTAAGACCCAGTTGCAAGAAGTGTACCCTTCCCCTGCATAATGAAACGCATAAATACATATTAAAAAAACACCAGGAAAACAATGATTATGTTCAATCTACACCTAGTCTAATACTTTCCTAATTTCCTTTTTTCCCTTACCTCTGCACCTACCCTAAAGCCCCCGCAGTTCCAAATTTCAAGTTGAGAGTAATAAATCATGCTGAATAACAAAATATGGCAAGACAATGGTGTAAACGGTAGGGTAAAAGAACTCACATTCCAATCAAGTGTGGTGACATCCCGGCTTTTGTCATTTGGCTTCCCCTTGACGTGCTCCAACACGACGACATTGGCGGATCCGTTGTTTAAACGAGAACTAGTTTTGGAAATACTCCATATCCGAGCAGTCGAATCCCCAGAACTAGCACATAAGGAAATGCCAAACATAGAGTCAACACACAGCAACACCATCTGTGTGGCAGAGCAACAGTTGCCTATAATCAGGAAAAATTACAAAGTTTGAAACACTGCACTAAAAATCATAAAGAACATCAACTTTTGTGTTACACTTCATCCACTTTACTCTACGTTCTCCCAGGTTAGAATTGAAGCTCACCAGCAAACCCTATCAAAGTTTACCTGACATTCAAAAGATAAGTTCCGACCAAAAATTTCTGCGTTCACAGAAGACAATCATCGTTGATATACAAGCGGACCTCCACAATACCCTGTCTTATTATTTTTGTCTTTCAAGTTGGTACATTTTGTTTAAAATATCTTTTTTCACATAGGGAAAGTCCTTTTTGGTGATCTGAATCATACTACATGCACCAGAACACCAGGATGATATAGCTAGCTTTCTGCAGTGAGCACAAGATGATGCAATACCTAGAAAAAAATGATCTCACAATAACAAACGGTCTGATATATTACAGGATCAGATCCAGACCATGAAAATTACTATGAATGAGAAAAAAGAAAAGAAGGATTAAGAACACTCACCCAGATGCTAGAAGTTCACCGGTAGGACTCCAAGCACAGGCACAAACCTGAACACGAAAAAGTTCAAAACAATTTCACTTATTTTCATCCACAGAAATTAACATCAGGAAATAGCAGCTGCCTACAAGAAAATTCTGGTTAAAGATAAATACTGAACCTCTTTTGTGTGCCCCTCCAATATAGTGACATCAGAAGAACGTACTTCAACATCCACAGATGGCTTTGCTGGAGATATATCCATCGGTTCAGTACCTGGATACAATCAAATACAAGAGCTTCGGATTAGCGCTTTGAGATAAATTTGCATCCAACAAATCAATACCACCATGGAAAATCAGGAAGAGGAAAAAAGAACCCACAAATACAGATGGAAGGAAGTCGAGCAATGTTGAGGTTATGCATACATGTTCTCCCATCCAGTAACAGTTCCCAAAAAATATTAAGCCAAAAATAAGAGAAATTCCTTAATTCACTTCAATTCTGAAGAACGCATCACTCAACCTATTAGCAACATACAACAAAAATTCTTAACCAGCAGCTTATGTCATAGCATTTGTAAACGGGGAAAATCGGAATAAATTGCAAGAGATGAGGTCAGACACCACTGTGGGCGGATTAGGTTCCCCTGAGTTTCCGCATCACACTACTGAATTGCTAACTGTTCTAAGTGATCGTCGTATTTTTCTGATTTATCTTAGTAAAAAGTAAACATCAAAACTAAATAACTAACTAGCCAAGTCTTATTGATCTTTGAGAAATAAGACAGATGAAAAGAGGACTAATAAGACAGGGGACAA
The DNA here is from genome assembly GCA_900322385.1 of Pharnaceum exiguum. Taxonomy (NCBI): domain Eukaryota; kingdom Viridiplantae; phylum Streptophyta; class Magnoliopsida; order Caryophyllales; family Molluginaceae; genus Pharnaceum; species Pharnaceum exiguum. The sequence continues at coordinate 3,476 of ONZK01002063.1, read as the reverse complement.
AAATAAGGATGCACACAGCTGGTCAATCGCCCAACGAATGCAGATGACAAGTTCCAATACACATACTCAAAAATACTAAAAAAATTAAAACAAAATACCTCCAGAAGCTCCATTATCTTCTACTTTTTGCACAGGTTTGACCTCTCGATTAGCTGTTGTTTCTTTACCGCTGTGACCATCTTGGGGCTTAGCTTTTGCTTCCCTCTCTTTCCCACATTTTTCCACCTTCTCCTTCGCACCTTTGTCATCCTTCTCTTTCCCAGATTTCTCATTCACTCTCCCAGTTTTTTCATCCTTCAGTTTCCCAGTTTTTTCATCCTTCTCTTTTCCACCTTTGTCACCCCTCTCTTTTACAAATTTCCCTTCCTTTACTTTCGCAACTTTTTCATCCTTCTCTTTTCCAGATTTTTCATCCTTCCCTTTCGCTGCACCAACCTTGACATGATCCTTGTCCAGTCTTCTGTTATCTCGGCCTCTTTTTCGTTCTCTATCACGTTCCTTCTCAGATTCTTTTTCTCTATCCTTCCTTGAGATTCTCCTTTTCTCTTTCACCATTCGCCGCAATTCATTAACATCTTTGGTCATAAGATCCAACGGCTGCAGGAATGAGAAATCTTCATCAACATCAGTATCACTCTGCACAGAAACAACCACCATCATCATCAACACAGTAAATGATAACAAATTCTATAAAAAAAAAGGTAAAGGGAAGGTAAAAGCATGCTAACATTACTCAAGTTAGCTTCCATTTCCAAGTACTGGAGCCCTTTCTGGACAAAGGTAATGAGGGCACCAGGCGGAACTAAACTTCCGTCAATGGGGCATTTATTGATTGCTGCCTCATATCCTAATGCAAAGGCTGAGTGTGTAAACCCTGCAATAGCATATGTATCACATATCAGATCAGCAATTAGCATGCCCCATGCTTTAAGATACAAAAAAGAGAACACCGCCCTGATATCAACATCCCTAAACAATCTAGACATGAGTTGAATACCTACAATCAACGGTTTCAGAGACTACAGATGTGCATCAAGACAAAGCAACTAGCGTGCAAGGCACCTTGTTAGCATACCTTGTGCGTACAAAGAGGTTCTCATAAAGGTACTAAGTGGGTCATTCTGGAAACAGTCTTCCGACAGTACCCCATCTAAGATGGGATTTGACTGAGATGTTGTTGTTGTTGTTGTTGTTGTTGTTGCTATTATATTCCAAGTAAGTAACCACCATAAAAAAACTATCAAGACGGCTTCAAGTCCCCAGACCATACATTGGCAAAATAAATCCCAATTAAATATTGGAATTAAGATAGAAAAGAGTCAATTACGGCCATAACTCGTTACTAGAAGTTCACTGTCAAAAAATTGGTTGTAAGCTTTTAATACTGCGTAGGCCTATCAATTTGCAGGGTGTTTCTAACCCTGAGTGGGTAGCTCAGGGTGTGTTCAGTAACAGAGATCAATCTCTAGTTTTCTTACTCCATTTCCCTACATTTTTCCTTGTTTTTAATCCCAACTGAAAACAAAGAAAACTCAAGAAATTGTGTTCAAATGTACCCATATTAAAACTTGTGAACTTCAGAAATCATGTTCAGATAATTTTGCATCTGGGTTTGAAACTTTATCAACTTTGACAGAATACCCAAAATCATAGAACATGATGATCAATGTAAGGCAAGTTTATCAAGCCTCCCCACCCCAGCCACGGCAGATGAACATTTATTTCATGGTCTTTTATTTTTCAATTCAAAGATATCAACTTCTTTTTATTCACACTTTATCTTTACTCCAACATACCCCTTTCTCTCTCCTTTGGTCCCTATACCAATCCTCCACCATAATCTTCTGTAAACATATATTTTAATGGGAAATTAGTTGGAGTAATACCAAATGAGATGGTAATAGTACTAGCACGAGGAGATGAAATCGTAATATCAAATGAGAATAAGAAGCAATTAACATAAGAAAATTCCCAATTTGAAAATGAAATGATAAAGAAAAATTATTACTTGATATTATGCAAAAAGATCTCTTAACAATAGTTTGGGCATTTGTTGTAACTCATTGAAAGAAGAAAAAGAACAGATGAGAGAATGAAGCTTGGCCACTGTGTGGTGGTGGGGAGAGAGATAGAAGCAAGAAGGTGAGGTGAGGTGAGGTGAGAGATAGAACACACAACATGGGTATTTCATTTTAACCTCCGTGTTTTCTTTTTGGGAAACAAGGGAAAACACGGGCTATTTTTTTAACGGAGAACAGCCCAAAACGTACCAAGTCATGTTTTCTTCTATCTAGTGTAAAGTTAGAAAACGCGGTTTTCTGCATTTTGTGCCCCAAAAATAGAAAACGGGTGATTGAACACAATTTCGTTTTCTTGGAAGTTTTTTTCTGGAAAACTAACTTGTTTTCCCCAACTGAACAGGCCCTCAGTTTCTGAGAAATATTCCAGAGGTCCCAAGTTCGAGTCTCCTCAAGGCCACTGAGGTTAAACCGGTTGTTTACTATAGGGCCCATGGGATTAGTCAGGCAAATGCCCGGACACCCATGTTATCTAAAAACAAATGCAGGGTGTTTCTGGTGAGCATCGCCAATAGAGTTTTTGCACATGAGTTTCAAGTTGCTATGGTGAATTGCGGTGCTCGCAATCCTTTGCTGCTAACTGGAGTTGTTTGGTTCATAGTCTTAACTAATTCCTAAAACCCTACTAGATCTTCCACCATTTGGTCCTTTTAACTTCTATTATCCACAGCGGCCGAAGGTACAACATCATTTTTGCATATAAAAAGTTACTCATTTCAAAAACCTCGGCAACTAAATGTATCAGTTAAAAGAGTTTCAGCAGCACAGTAATTACTAAAATAACCCTCATTTTGAGTGGTGGTGCTGATACAGTTACAGTCCTCACACAAGTAAGACCAGAAAATATAAAACCCTAAACTTGAAAGAAAGATAAACAGGAAATGAAATTATTATTATTATTAAGAAAAAATGAGGGTAGCAGAGTAAGTCGAGATAGTTACCAGATTCTTGGAGGTAGCGAAAAACGAGGAAGTTAAGCTCGACCGAAGTTACGGGATTCATCGCTAGAAATGGTTGATGGAAGACAATTTTGGGGAATATCAGTCAGCGGTAAGGTCTGGTCAGGTCATGTTTCGGAAGTGAGGAGAGAGAGAGGAGTAGAAGTAAAATGAAGTGAGACAGACGTTTCTTTTCTAGAGAGACGTGGTAGAGTAAAGCGAGACGTTTCGACTTTCGACCTAAATTGATTTGTGCCCCTTTTCTACTTTTCAATTTTTTAAAGGGGGTTTTTATTTTCATTTCCTTTTTTGCATGCTAATTTAATTGGGTGTTAATTTGCACACCGATTATTCTTGTTATGTTCACCTGAATTCCCAATTTTTTCCTTTTCTACCCTTTGCTAAAAAAAGATGCGGCAACACTCGTGCAGTAACAGGCAAAAAGAAACAAGCACTAGCT
>ONZK01002062.1:2659-15197 GCA_900322385.1 Pharnaceum exiguum | reverse complement strand
CTGCAATTATTCATGAGGGGTTATGGGCTGGGAATCATTACTGCCATTTGGGCCTAATAAGTTACCCCTAATATATTCCACCCTTTCCAAACTGTTGTAAAAGCAAGTAATGAGTAAAGGAGTAATCATTAAGGGCCTATTACCCACAAACCAGGCGGGGCCTAAGAGAGAATTTTCATCGAATTGTGCAAGAACTAATACTATAATGAGTTGAGGACTGAACCAGTTAACTCCTGTAACTGTTACACCTAAGGAACAGCAGTACTATTGCCAGGATGAAGATTTAAAACTAGATATGCAATCAGTAAAAAAATGCAGACGATAATCGAGAGGAAGATTTCATAGATCTTTGGAAAGTATCAGAGATTGAAGGTTGCTGACAGGTTGGGTCCTATGTAATCACGAAAGTTGCATCTGGGTTGACAGGAAGCTTCCTTATCTTGTACAGCCCCGTACATGCTTCCCACTTCGTGGTACTGTTATGTTCTGGTCAAGCATCCATCCGTACAATTAATGAGTATTTGTACTCTCTCTCATATCATGGGCTAATATGCAACAAGATTTTTGCACTGATAATGTAACCACAACTTAACTCCTATCTCGCACAAGTCCCGGACCTACTGGGGTAGGTTGATGATGGCTACGTAGCTAAATCTATTTATTTTTAAAACATACGGAGTACGTAATATGAAGTCATGAGCCATGACTATTGACTACTGAACACAAACACACCCTAAGAAACAAACAAACAAACAAGACCTAGAGAGCCACTGAACCAACAAGTGGTTGGTTGAGTTGTTCGGCACTCTCATAGTCACATACCATAAGTTAGGTCTCAGTTTCGAGCCTTATAAATGGAGAAACTATTAGTTGAGAGCATTTAACTCTTAGTGGGCCAACTCGGTGCAAATATAATTAACCTAACCAAAGGGATGAGGTATGCCTATGGTTTAAAGCAAAAAAAAAAAAGTGACCCAATGACTTTTATCTCACACTCAATTAAGTGACCTTTATCAAATTTGTTATATATATACGAATTCAGAAAAATTTATGTTAATATGTTTCATATATATTAATGGGTATTAATGACGGAAAAAAGTTAATTAATGACACCTTAGGTGGTCCTTAACGACCCATGGATGGCCGTTACTGACCCCATCTCATATATGAAAAAGATTCATATACTTTTTTTGTGATATAAAGTTGATCCTCTCCATTTGCCTTCAAATTGCCCTTTGGTAAATACGAAAAAATGAAGCGTCTTTTACTTAACCCTAAGTATCATTATCAAAACTTAGCTTAAAAATAACAAGCACAACTTCACAAACCTGACTCTAAACTACTTTGAAAAGAAGTGGAAAGAACACTTCTTCACTTATTATGATCACTTGATTGATCAAAACTCAGCAGTACATGTCTTACTATGGGGGTGTTTCCTTTTTTCTTTTCGATGGAGAGGAGGAGGGGAGAGGGGGGGTGTCAGTGACAAAGTGCACAAAGATGGGGATTTGCCACCGGGAAGGGCGAGGATTTTAGGGTAAAATAACGGTTCCAGACGAGGCACTATGCTATACTAGTAACAACCATGCTATGCTATACTAGTAAGTAGTAACAACCACGCATTCAGTTATTATGAAGTTGAGTCAATATTTGAACATCTTGGCCCAATTTTCCAACTGATTTCACAAAAGAATTAGATAACCATGTTTGATTAAGTCATGCGACCATATATGATCGATTTAGACTAGATAATGGAGACTAACTTATGGATTAACATATTTACAAACTTCTCATATGGCGATCGAATAGATGAAGACAATGACAGAAAACAAAAGGAGCCTTGTGATTGCATCCACACTACTTTAATATTCTTGAAATTTTCAATTTTTCAGACAACCATACTCTACTAATCTAGAATAGTAGGAAGTGTTGACACCTACTTGCGAATATCCAAAACGCAAACTACATTGTTCGCAAAACAGGCGGCTATTTTATCACCTTCTTTGTTCCAACAAACTTCAAATATTCCACCATTGCCTGTGTACGTCTTCACAATCCGGCCTTCTTTCACAGACCACAAGTGTACACATTTGTCAAGAGATCCACTTGCCAAGAATTCACCATTTGGACTAAATGCCACCGAGTACACAGGCTCCCTACAGAATGATGAACAGTACATATGAATAGACTCTTTAGTTGATAAAAAAGTACGTCAGTCAGGAAAGGGAAGATAAAACAAGCGCATATACAGTGTATATTCATAACAAATGTACCACAAAGGCCAAGCTAAATGAAGAACAATCAGGCATATATGGAACCATATCAACGGACTCTCTCAGATATGTGCAGTTGTGTGCGTGTGTGTGCGTGCTGTGTACAACGCGCACGCGTGAGTCTACGTGGGTACACATGGACGGGACCATCTGTGCCAAAATCTCTCAAAAGGTTGATGACAATTGTCAGAGGAAGAGCGACCCATATTTCCCATTAAATAAATTTCATGCTGAATGCATACCTGTGACCATTTAAGCTGCACATGAGGCTTCCCTTTTCAACATCCCATAGCTTTATTGTTGAGTCAAAAGAGGCACTGTAGAATAACTTACAATAAGATACGGAACCATAACAACAACATAACCTTAATATCAAAACTGAATAATAAACACAGAAGAAACCCTAAGATGATATTAACTCAAATGGAAGGTAAGACTAGTTCTTGATTGAGTTCACCATGACATATCTCTTGCAAGCTCAAGAAAATGAATACCAACATTTTTTTTTTAATAACATCCTTTTCTAATAATCCACTGGGACAACTTCAACAAACAAGATGCTTAACAAGAAAAGCTTAAAAGGGGTGTGAATAGCATGGAACAAAATTCCACTCCCCCACATGTAAATGGGATGATATCTCCTGTCAAAGTACCAGTCCATGCATGCCAATTGCCACCCAAACGCACCAAAAAATGGCTATAACTGCAGAATGAAAATCCTCCTACCCATATCCCTCCCAACAAGCTTGGTTCTCAACTTCCATAGTAGATCCTAAACATACCCAAAGCTTTCTCCCCACCTGGAAAAAGTCTGCCATAAAGCAATTACCACATTAACATGCCCAAATCATCTCATTTAGGCCTCTATGGAAACACAAAGACTATTGAAAACCAATGTATCCATAAGACTTCCCCAGCCAATGAAGGCCAATCCAAAGCTATTCAGCAGATAGCAGATGAAGCAAATCTGTATACTCTGTGACTGCACTGCAATTTATGCCACAACATAATTGACCTCTTCCCCCCACTTCCAATGAACCTAGACATAGATCCCACCATCTAACACCTCCAAATATGGAGTTTTTACAAGAAATCAGCAATACATGCAAACTACTGATTCTCTTGGAAGAATATATTGTAGTTCCATTCAAACTCTCCTTTTTACACCTTCATAGCCCCCTATCCGGCAGTCTCAGGAGTAGAAATAACCAAAGGTGGCAAGACTAATGGCAGATTGGTGTTTCAGTTTATGGACGGCATCACTTCCACTTCAATAAAAGACAGAAACACTATAAATGACAGCTGTGAAAATTGCCCAGCTGGCATAAGGGACCTCTAAGCTTTAAGTACAGGATGAAAAAGGACCTTTAAGACTTGTAATACAGGATAAAAAAAGGTTTGATCAAGTAAAAGTTTGCAGAACATTTAGACTTTCAGCCACATCTATGTATATTACGCAATAAAAAGGCCAAGACTGTCAACTACGTAACAGAGACATTCTCACTACAGGTCTAGAGCTGTTGAAACATAGGTTTAATTTGTGAGTCCTAGATTGCCCAAATTGAATGTGCATTTGTGCAAAACCAATTCCAACTACACAAATTATTGACAACGAGGACCATATATCTAATCCCAGTACATGTAGGAGGAAAAATGGACAAGCTAAGGAAAAAAAAAAAGCTTATTAGAGAGACATAATAAAGCAGAGGCCCTCGGAATCTAATACATACAGGATTTAGTTAAACCACTTATTCAATGCCAATTTAAATACATTAATAAATAGTGCAACTTAAAAGAGATTGCCTGGCGAGAATCAGCTGCTGATTAGGATTGTTTGTCCCTGGTCCAGTCGGACTCCATTTGATAGTGTATATCTCCTGAAAGACAATATGTCCATGTTCAAAAATTCAAGAACAAAGAAGTATGCAGCAGGCAAAGAAACACAGTACCTTTGCATGTTCTCTCAAGTCATGAACATACTTATCTTGCTTCATGCTCCATATCTAAGTTCAGGGTTAATTGGTGTTAGCAGGAGTCCTTGAGAGGGAAAAAAATTGCAAAAGGATTGAGATTAAACCATAAAGGACGAAATATTCAATGCCAGTACAGATATGGATTTGTTAGCCACAAAGCCAAAAGAATAATACACCAAAACGTTTCTAATAAAGAACAAGTGTCTAATTCTATTGGCTAAAGCCGAGCTTACCTTTGCAGTGCAGTCATCTGAACAAGAAGCCAAAAGTGAGCCTGTCGGATCCCATTTAATAGCATTAACTTCGCCCTGATATAAAAAATTCAGTTAAAGCGGCATTGCTGCAGTCTCAGTTGGTTTCAATAATCTAATAAGACATGGAAAAAAAATGCGCATATGAAACAGAATCGAAAAGACCAAACCCAAAGCCCAACTAACCAATCAAACCAAAACAGACCGGCAAACGCAATTAGTCCACCAAATGTACTGCAAATAACTTTTTACCGTCCGTTCTCCCGAAAAACACGTACCCGAATTTGACCTGATCCAATCCAATCCAATCCAAACCCAAAGCGAAAATAGCAGGGACTAAAGTGACCCAAACTGGACCCCAACCGAGTAAAACCGGTCACTTAGCTCGAGTTAAACAGCAGCAACAACAACAACAACAACAACAACAACAACAACAACAACAACCGAGTTAAAATCCCCATTAAATGGTGGTGCTCGGGTCAGGATGTACGCAACCTTACCCCTGTTTAAAAAAACAGAGAGGTTGTTTCCGAGATTGACCAATTGTTGTATTGAAGTATTGACTTCCAATAACTTCACCAAAAATAAGAAGTACTGGTAGTTTCTTTTTTAGCCATTTTGCTATAGTCCATAATCACCTAAAGATGAAAGATGGAGATAATTCTTTCAACTTCATAGGCACTAGATCTCCTTGGCTCGAGTTTAACAATATGCATAAATATGAACTAAATCAAAATAACACAAAACTTTCCACAGAGCTTTGTGAAGGATCAATACTGAAAGAAAAAATGTCACCAAAACTCCATTAATGATCCCTTTCTATTCCGTTAGTCACCATTTTTCAGTTGTTCCGTTCCACACAAGATTTTTTGCTACTACAAAGCCTAAAGGCATGGCTAATTACATTGATTCTCAACATAGGCAGAAGATGTGTGACGTACCAGTACTCTAACATTCAAAAATACAGTCCGTCACCTGTCCATGAATGATATTGAAACACAAGATTGCATAGTGTGTCACGATGACACTGATATCACTGTAATAGTGTCCCAAAAGATCAACACACGCGTCGCATCAAACATTGCAATGTGTTCTATGATGAGGATAATCACTGAGGAGTTTGTGGGTCACAGAAAATTATTTGGCTCTTAATGCTCTTGTTTTTTAGGATTAGTGGTATACATTGCCCGTACACAAAAAACCCGGTAGGAGCAAGCAAAATTAATCTGCCACCATCAGTAACAACATTGACAACTAAAATAACTTAAGTCGTTGCTTGTCTTACATCTTTGCTCAAAACTTTACGGAAAAGTCAATCTTCAATCTAGGACACCATAAACCACTTTTTTCTTGTACACCATCTTCAGTCCCAAAATAATGGTCCCATTTTCAGCTGTAGTCCATCCTAAAATAATTGGCTTCTCCCTTTCTAGTAACTCTGAACCTCTGCCAAAAGCAAATGATTACTTTGGACCAGAGACAGTAGCTGTTTAGAGACTCCAACCCAATTTATTAAGGAAAGGTGCAATGGGTACACTGAAAAGCAAGGAACATATATATGGCTTCATATACCAGCACAGAAAGAAGCCTGTGGGCACTTGTTAGTTCATGTCCGACTAATAAAGTGATCTAACACTATGACTTTCCCTTTGACGCTTGACTGAAGAAGCCATTTTAAAAAATACAGGCACATGGACAGAAACAGGCATTAAGAACAGACACGAACCAAGGTTCTGAAAGAACGAGCCTCTGTGTTGAACAGTTAATACTATTTCATACATCTTCCTAACAGTTCAGTCACACCAAATGATTAATGGGCTACAAGAAAATTCGAGACAGCAGAACATTTGTCCATGGTAACACACTAATATGCCTACATAGAGAACATGAGGGTTGAAGTACCTGGTGCCCAGAAAAAGCTTTGATCGGCCTACTCTCTCCAAGTTTGCAAACATATATCATATGGTCAGTTGAGCACGTTGCAAACGAAACATTATTTCTCCAATCAACATCAAGAGTGGGAGCTGCAGAACGGAACTCAGTCAGCAACTAACACAATTAGGAACTAAATTAACGTAGCCAGGTTGATGCGGGTAATAGTAGAATGTACAGAGATGAGGAACAAAAACACAATATACGAGCTTAAGAGTGTAGCAGAAACCAACAAGCAGCAGGGAACATTGATGCATACCATTATGGAATTCAAACTGCTGCTTCCACTCCCCTGTCTTCACATCCCATACAATTGCAGTTTTATCAACACTGCCACTGAGAAGATAATCACCCTTCTTGTTCCACTTCAGGGAGAAAACAGGCCCTTTATGTTTGTTCAACGTACTTTTCAACTCCCCTAATCGAAGCAACAGTTAAGAGAGGAACGATAAGCAGAAGTAATTAAGCATTATTTGATTCATTACTAAGTACATTAAATACCCTAACATTAGAAAGGTAACACGAAAACCAACAAGTACAATCACATAGCATAAATGCAAATAAACTAGGGGCAAAAGGAAAAGAAAAAGAAAAACAGAAAGGGTCTCAATTTTTCTGGGACAAAGGGTTAACTGTACCATCTAGCGTTGCCTGTCAAATTAGCGAAAACAAATCGGAGAATGAGGGGAACAACCTCTGGAGGAGTTGATGTCTTAGTTTTCCATTAATTTAAACTTCTGAGTTGCTGCATTTTTTCTTCAGAGAAGAAGCGAGGATAGTAGACATGTATTAAATTTCTATAATCCCTTTTATCCAAATAAAGAAGTTTTTTTTAGCTTACAGGACTAATTTCCTTGTTCCAAAGGACCCTTCATTAGTAACCTGAGTCGGTTTTTATTAGTTTCCTAACAGCTAATCGCTTGTTTCTATATATAAAATAAAATATGTTACATAGAAGTGATAGAACTAATCAGTCAATTATTGAACATTCAATTAGGATCCTGTAAGAGTATTTTCACTTCCTTATGTTAGGTTTATTCAACTATAACAACGAGCTTAAAGTTGTTAATAATTTGTTCAGAACAAATATAACAAGAATACATTTTCAGTTAATAATTTGTTCAGAATAAATATAACAAGAATACATTTTCAGCTCAAACAGCATTGGCGTGTTGGCTAAGCAAAGAGAAGCTCTATTGTTGTTATTCTTGGTGGCCTTAGAAACTATAGTAGATTTCTTCTTTGTTCATAGTGGGCTTTCCCTTTAACATTATAATTAAGATCTTTAGTATATTTTTCTACATTTTACACACAGAAACTCTATAATGTTGTAGTTATTTGTTTGTTCTTTTTTGCTCTGCTTGTTCCCTCAAGCGTAGGATCTACCTTAGTAATCATGCATTCAATACTAATACAATGAGACCCATTTTAACAAAAAAGGGCACTTTGCAACCATAACTTGTTATAAGTTATATCCAATAACGGCATCTTTTAGCTACTTCAAACTTCTTCTTTTTTTGATAAAGAAAGAAGTTTTATAAAATAAGTGTCAAATGATCCTCAAAGGACAAGATGCCTTCAAGTTCAGTAAAGTTACAAAGAGCGCCAATTCCATTGTATAATTGAAAGTGGACAATCCCTACACGCCCCTCCCAAGCCCACAAAGAAGCTAAGAACTCCACCCTCCCTCAAATGAAATCAATAGGAAGAAAACCTTTATCAAAAACACGGCCATTACGCTTTAGCCAAATGCACCAAAAGATAGCTAGAACAACACGCCACAAAAACTGCTAGTCTCTACCACTTCCAAATTCGACATACCCAATCATTAAGAAGTCAATCACTCGGCAAGGAGAAACCCAAACCACTCATACTAATTGGAATTGGAATAGCCTTTGCCAAAGAGCAAGAACCACCTCACAGTGAAGAAATAAGTGTGACCCCGTTTCACAACTCTTCCTACACATAACACATAAGTCTGGAGACAGTGTAATCTTTGGTCTACTTCTCTGCCTCATGTTATCAGTGTTAATCCGCTCAAGTACCATAGTATAACAAAAGGCACGAACATTTAGGGGGGCTTTGCACTTCCATACATAATTAACTATTGGGAACGAGTGAGTGAGCGGACCATTGAGTAGAGCCATAAAAGAACTACAAGTGACTGAACTTGCTCCACAACCATAAGCAAGCTAGCAAGCTCCTTTATCTCCCACTCACTGGGAAGCCTACGCAAATGAAGATTCCAAGCCCCTTCCCTCCTCCATCTCCAGTATGCGTATAGAATGAGCATACCGATGCATGATGAAGACTAGAGATGTGGAAAGTGGATAGAGAAAGGAGCTCCCTCCCTCCAAGCATCCTCCCAAAAACGAACACATTCCCATTACCGACCTTGTAAGTGACCCAAGGATGGAACAACCGCGAGAGTTGGAGATAAACTTCAACGGCGATGTATGAGATACCGAAGAACCACGTTGCTGTGTATCCCACCATTACCATCCAATCCATATGTGCTTCTTATTACTCTATGCCATAGAGCACTAACCTCTAAGGGAAACTTCCATAACCATTTTCCCAATAAAGCGACATTCTTTTCCCTCCTCCCAATTCCCAACCCTCCTTCCTCCTTAGGCTTGCACACTTGCTCCCACTTCACCAATTGATCCTTCCCTTACCCTGCACCCCTTCCCATAAGAAATTCTTCATAAGACTCTCAAGACGCCTAGCCACACATGGCGATAGTTTGAAAACAGACAGATAATACAAGGGACTTAACGATGGTAATCCGCCCTCCTAAATAAAAATAGAACTCCTTCCAATTATCCAAGACGTCCTGCTTTCATAAGTTGCCAGTGGGTACAGCAGATTCATGTCATATTATGATATACTCGTTTCTTGCCGTGCGTTGCACGCAACACAACTTTATACTCTATATTGTATAGTATATTTATTAATGGTCTTTCACAAATAGATGCATAAACCATATTTCTTTGAAGGCATATAACTTATACTACCTCCGGTCATAAATTATCGAAGGCAGATAGATTAAGAAACCCCCAAATTAAAAGGCAAAATGACAATAGTGTCCTCATAATGAAGGGTAAATTACAAAAAAATGCCGTTGATTGAAAACATTAAAAAATGAAACAGACCCCCCACCCAAACCCCACGTTACATCCTCTCTCTCATCTCATTATTTTCCCAACACAATTCCCTCTCTCTCCCCTCCCAATTCTCTCTGACTAACCCAATAAGACTCGAACCCAGATCAAATACACTCAAATTCAGATCAAATAACAACACTCAAACCCAGCTCAATAAAAACAATACTCCAACTCAAATCCAATATAAACTAACACTCAAAGCCAGATCCAATAAAAACAACACTCAAATCTGGCTTTGTTGAAGTACAACAAAACCATCGAAATGTGTAAGCCAAATCAAATGATTTCCACATACAAAATCGTATACGTATGTATTCAGTTCACTTTTGGAAAGTGAGATGTCCAAGATATCACGATCACCAAGATCGAACACCAACACCTTTACCAAAAAAAAAAAACTCAAACCCAGATCGAACACCAACACCACTCATTTCCACTTCCACTTCCATTCTTATTTTAACCTTGTATCTGTCGGTGGAGGGTGATATGAAGAAAGTAGAGAATGAATAATTTAAGTCTTTGGTTTTTTTAATTAAATTCCTTTAGTGTCGGCTGAGAATTTGGGATCAAACTTTATTTTCTGTTGTGTGACGATAGAGGAAGGAGAGAGAGAGCGTGGGACGGGGGGATGGGTTGTGCCACTGGGTTTCGAAGTAGAGGAGAGAGAGGGGTAGGAATTTTGGGGTCTTTGTGTTTTGGGTTTCACAGGAGAGAAGAGATAGAGATAGATGTGGGGTGGCGGAATGGGATGGGGTATGTGACTTAGGCTAATTAAAAAATAGGGCAGGGAGAGAGGGGCAGTAAGGTCATTTTGTACATGGGTCCGACCCATATCTGGTAACCAAGAAGAAAAAAGAAGACTAGAGGGAGTACTAAATATTAATGATATATAAGAACACTATTTTAAGGAATTAATTTTTTAATGGACCTGGTGTACATCGTGCGTTTTTGTGAAGCATTACAGCACATATTATTAGTCATCTTTTAAGTCGTATTTTAAATATCATTACACAGTATTCTTATTTATGAATCATAATTTCACATGGTGTAAATTTACACCCGGTGTTTCAAAGACTTGTTGATTATAGGGAGCTCTTAGCTATGCACATTGTAGCTATCTTCTTAGAGCACCACTTAACTAATTATCCTTAACTTAGCATTTCATTTCACAATGGACTATTCTTTTGTCCTAGAAGTTCATTATAATTTCTATTTATGTTGTCTTATAAAGTTCTTTACACTACTCGGAAAGCTTTTGTTGCTTTTCTGTTTTCTACTTCTTTTATGAAAAATCCCATGAACACAATCACACTACCTAATACTTTGTGCAAATAAGTGTGTATACCTTGAGTTAGAGGGAGTACATATTTAGTGTTAATGGGATACATTATACTCATCATTGTCACGGGTTTGTTTCAAGCGTAGTTTTTGTTTTGTTCAATTTATATTATGAGAGTTTACATTATTATGAGTTCAGTTATTTTCAAATATTATTTGTATTTTAGGCTTGATATTACTTTCGATTCTAATTATGATTAAATGTTTATATGTTCATTTAGGATTGTTATTGACTAACTTAATAAAGTACAAACAATGTTTTTCAATTTAGTTTAGCTCTTCTTAGGCTGTGTTTTGTATCTCTGTAGTGCTACAATTCATCTTTTTTTACTTCAGTTCACAGTGTATTTGGATTTCAGTTCAATATAACTATAGTTATAATTTAATTTGCATTCAGTTTAATTTAGTTCAATTCAATATTTCAATTCTTTTTCTAGTTATTTTTTCATTTCAGGTTTTTTCCATTCAAATCCGTAAATACGAAGAAAACATACCCTTAGTCAATTCCAACCCTTTGCATATTTTGTTATAAAATATCAACTTCTTGATTCCACTTTATATATTACTGGAGATCATCACTTTGAACTGAACAGTTTATATATTACTCGAAACTTTGTTCATTAATGAAAGTTGGAAATGTGGGCAAAATGAATCTTATGATTCTTCTTTTTCGGATAGATTTTTCATACAATTGATTTAACATATTTGTGTCGATATTTTTTTCTCTTTTTTTTTTTAGAAAAAAAGAAAATAGTGGATTATTTTATCAGTACTTTTTTTGAAAAAAATTCTCATTTAATCTTTATATGTCCTATGTGGATTTTTTTTTTGATGTCGTCACTTTTTAAGTGGCTCCTAATATTCCGGCATAGCTGGGTGAGAAAACTTACCATCCTTGCTCCATATTCTTGCTTGCCCATCGTAAGATCCTGTTGCAAGAAGAGTGCCGTCACACTGCATATTCAAATGAGGCAAAAAAGGAAAATTAGGGTGAAGTAACAAAATAGAAAGCCACAGTAAGATAATGACTACAAATTAAAAAAAATACAAGCATAATATGACAATATGACATTGCAAACAAATATCTCGTGCAAGTAACATATTGTAAATAGACACGACGTCAATGTGAAAGCTAAGCCGACAACAAATAGGGGAAATTGATGTATATTCCACTAAGGCACTAACTTCATATTTGCCACCACTCTCACAATTACAAGATCAAATAACTCTAGAATTAGCTGTCTGCAGCTCGAATCAGAAGGTACTAAAGAACTGATAAAAACCCAAGGAAGATTGGGCTCTGACCAAAAGAAAGCATAATTAAAAAGACTATGAGGTCAACACTTTCACAATATTCCTTAAGGTAAGAGGTGAACACAAACCACTAAGTTCATATGATGCAAAAGTTTGGCATCTAATTGGGCGACCATTCAACATAATTTTGGCTTTGAATGATAATGAGCTAAATCAAAAAGGGTTGCTAAACTACTCCAGCTGTTGCTCTCCTGAGATTGAAATGGGGTCTGAAATAAACGTGCTACCTAACTTCACAATTAGAAGGCTCTGCCGCTTACCTACCACGGAGAGAGCCTCGTTGGAAGCAC
>ONZK01002060.1:10938-30176 GCA_900322385.1 Pharnaceum exiguum | reverse complement strand
AAAAAAAAAAACGAACTTGAAAATCGATCGAAACCGACTAATTAGCCAACCCGAAATCAAAACTGACCGTCCGTTAACAACCCGCAACATTATTTACCCGTTCGAACCGACTCGTAAAGGTGAACAAGGAGAAGGTCCTTCTAACTAAACTGCAATTAGTAATGCTAAACTATGTTGATTAGTGACCTGTTGGTGGTCAATAATCGGTTCCGTTATAGATTAATGACCTCGTCTCATATATAAAACGGATTCACATAATTTTTTCTACAAATATATAATTCCGCAAAATAAAAATTAAAAAAAAAACAGTCAAGATTTCAACCCTTTTTTTCAATTTTTTTGGTGCAACTTTTTTAAAAAAAATAGTGCTGAGCTGCTATACAACATTCAACACATGGCCACATGGTACACCTTGACATCAAATATCAATCAATCAAATACCATGACTATACGGATATACCCTTTTTAATTAAAAACAAAAAACAATCACAAATAACAGCAACCAACCCGTCAAGTCTTCCTCCCCAAACTCAACACAACAACACATAAATAATCACACCCAAAAATATCTCTGTCCACCCCTCTCTCTCTCTCTTAACCGCCCAACAAACCATGATGGAAAACGGCGTCGTCGGCGCTGGCGGCGGCGGAGGCAACAGCGGAGGAGGAGGGGATTTAACAGACTCAACCACCCCAGCAGCGGTAGCATCACAGTGGGGCCTAACAGTATCACGACGTATCCAACACTACCTAGACAAGTCAACCCCGTTCATCTTATACAGATGGATCGCATTCTCTGTCATCGCCTTGGTTTACGTGCTTCGTGTCTACTTCGTCCAGGGGTTCTACATCGTGTCGTATGGCCTTGGTATTTACATCCTTAATCTCCTCATCGCCTTTCTCTCCCCTCAAGTTGACCCTGAGATCCAGGAGCTCTCTGATGGGCCCACTTTGCCTACTCGTGGCTCTGACGAGTTTCGCCCCTTTGTTCGCCGCCTTCCTGAGTTTAAGTTCTGGTATGGTAGTTTCTTTTCTTGATATTTTGATATGGGTTGTTTTCCTTTTCTTTTTTTTTTTTTTTTTGTTGTTTGGGTTGATAAAGATTGGTTCTTTTTTTTTTTTGGATTTTTTGATGTGTATTTTTGGGAATAATCTTATGAGTCTGATAAGGTTTGTGTCTTTTTTGGGTTTTTAATTTTGTGATTTGACTTTAATTGTGGTTGTGGTGAACATTGAGATAAATGGGTTTGTTTGATTATGCATGTTTTGATGATTGGAATGATAAAGTTTGTTCTTTTAGTGATATTAGGATGATATTATTTTTTTTGGAGTGATAATTTAGGATCTGTTAGCTGGAAGTCCTGGGAACAATTTTCAGTGTAGTTGTGAAATTTTGAGGGTTGTGGAGAGAAGGGTATTAGCGGCGAGCCTGCGACGATAGATTAAGGAACGAAGAGAATAGTAATTTGTGAACTGAAGATGGATCTGGCTTGTCTTGTGGTTGATGATTGGATTTGGTGGAAATTATGGTTTATGTAGTAAGGTTCATTCTTTTCAAATTTTCTAATATCACGTCTCTTTGTAGTGTACACCACAGCATTAGAGGGCTTACAGTGGACTTAAAGAAGTGGATTAATCTGTAGCTTGATGTTCTCGGAATGAGATCTGTCTCTTCTTTTACCTTTACCAAGAAGATGGTCCCTACCGTTAGGAACGAAGAGAATAGTAGTTTGTGAAGTGAAGATGGATCTGGCTTGGCTTGTGGTTGATGATTGGATTTGGTGGAAATTATGGTATATGTAAGGTTCATTTTGTTCAAATTTTCTATGGTCAAGTCTCTTTGTAGTGTACACCACAGCATTAGTGCATTAGAGAGCTTACAATGGACTAAAGAAGTGGCCTAGAGTCTGTATCTTGATGTTCTCGGTATGAGATCTAAGATGCTTCCGCCCGTTTGTTCATGTTCTATGTTCCGTCTTGGTTGAGTTAATGGTCAGTGGAGTAATATGGATTGGATAGCTATACTTTCATCTTCCAAGATTAATGAATGTTCACCATGAATGTGGTTAGGGGTTAGATTGATGATTTTCTTGTTTTGTTCTGAGTGGTGCTGGTGAATCAAGTACATCAAGTGCTTCTCATTCTTTGGAATTGATGATTTACTCTATTGTCTGTGTTCCATTTGCGTGAGGCATTGAGGCGTAATGAAGGTTTTAATCTAATGGATCATGGACGTGGCTAAGTGGGTCGGTGCTAATCTCATTTTATCTTGACTCTGTGGATGTCTTTTGATTTGCTAAAGCTTGTGTGCTATTGAGAACTTGTTTCTGCAATGGGTATATCTGAGGCAGCGCACTAAGCTTGTTATGCTGACCAGCTTTCTCATTCTTTTTTCCTAATGAAGGTACTCCATAACAAAAGCTTTCTGCATAGCCTTTGCCATGACGTTCTCCAGTGTGTTTGATGTTCCCGTCTTCTGGCCAATCCTCTTGTTCTACTGGTTCGTTTTGTTCACACTCACCATGAGAAGACAAATACAACATATGATCAAGTACAAATACGTTCCGTTTTCCTTTGGGAAAAAGGTACCTAATATGTCTGTCATTGTGAGTTCAATTTCTTTCTGTTTCTTTCTTTTTACTACCCTTCAGATTATTTTACTTATGTGATCTACATGTTATGTTTTCTAGCAATATGGAAAGAGGCCAGCTTCAGATGAAGGTGCTTCGCTCATGAGGGACTAACAGGTAAGCGACATCCCACACCGAGCTAATATTTCCTTCTATTGTGACTTGGACTCTACTTCGACAGAGTTGTGCTTACCCTCCAGACTGTCACTCTGTCAGCGATCCATCCTCAGTATATTGAAGTGCATTACTTTGTGACTGAGTATTTGATATTTTATAACACTAATTGTGCTCTGTTCTCCAAGGCTTATTTCCCCTAGTTTTCACTTCACTTCTGGACTTTCCTTTACATTTTATAACAATGTAATTCAGTTTAGGAGTTGTCAGTTCTGTTGTTGATGATGCATTCATGGTAGATTGCCTAATAAAATTGTTTCCTATAGCTAGAAATTTGTCGTGGCAAAATTTAAACCCCATTAGGGTTGTTGGGGATTCCTCCTGGCCTGGCCTTTTGGTTTGACTAAGAGCAGAGGAAGTAGTAAACTACACTTGATTTTCTGGTCTTGGGCATTTGAGAGAAGTTTTTAGATCTTAGATGTTGAACTGCTGTTTCCTTGTTCCATCTTGTTACGTTTGGCATATTTGATGTATAATTGTTCATCATCTGCAGGGTAGGTATAGCAGTGGTAGCTACAGTTCATCATTCTCGCCTTAGAGAGTCCATTGACATCCACATCATCTGTTTCGCGCTCCTTTGGTGCCGCTGAGTTTATCTGACAGAAAGGAGGCTGCTGATGTTTCTTTAGTCTTCCGAGCATTACAATTTTGTATAGAGGAGACATCAATTTGTTGTAGGCACGCTTGTACCGAACGAGATCAATCTCGTTTTTTTTATTTTTAAATATGTGGATCTCAGTACTGAACTAATGATGAATGCTGGTCTGAGCCATTGGAGAAAGGATGACATGCCTGTTCAATTTATGCCCTACCATACCTTGAGGTTTCACTCTTGATATGTACGGATTTGAATGATTAATTTGAATGCCTCATTTTGATCCTGTCTAATGTCGCAACATAAACTTCAATGTATGTAGCAGCCCCTAGTTTTGCCATGTTTAATTTTAGAATGTGGCCCTTATTCTTTGGGCTCGGTTTGAGATGCCCTGTGTATGTTGCAAGCAGATGCTCAAGCATCGACATCATATCATGTATTTTGGTTTTCTTTTTGTCTGTCAATTGGCTCAAAAGCCAAAAGTTCTCGCGTTCTGTGGATGAGCGATTGAGGGAATATGAATGATGAACCGGTTTCTCATTGCAAATTTGAGAATCTAAATGGAGAGTTCTTTTTTTTTTTTCAAAAACAAAAAATATAAGATATTGGGAGAAACAAATTGAAAACTTTTGAAGTGAACTGTATCTGGAAACTGGGAGAAACAAAATGTGAGCTGAAGTGCCTTTCTCTACTAATCAATCAATTGCAATGCAGTTTCTGCTGATGGTGTATGTTGGTTGTATGACAGGTTATACACATCCGTTGAACTATGCAACAACAGTAAGAGGATTATCAAGACTAGAGGTATTAGTTCCTGTCGAACCTCTCTCAGTTTCATTGTGATGTGTTTGCACTGAAACAAGACTGATACAGCACACTGACAACTATTTTGAAATGTCTGAAACTGTCTAGATGGAACAGCAAGTGTTTTTACTTTGGGGGCCTGTAGTAGGGATAAATTGAATAGAAAGTCTGTCCAGATGTAATAATCAATAAGAAAACTGCAGCCAAGAACGAGATGATACCCCAGGGATTGTAGAAGTACTTGTGCTTCAAGCTTGCGCGCCAAGCATTCCACCGGTGGTTGTAGTATCTGTTAATCTCCTCAGATACTTTGGACAGATAACTGTCATTGATATCAAAAACCACCTCTTGACAAAGGTGATTAAACATGTCTGCAACTTCAGCATCATTGCCTAGCCAATGCTCAATGATACCACAGTAATGAAGGTATCTCACATCCTCAGCTGAGTTTATCAAGTTATCCATGAAAACCACATAAGCAGTTATATCATTGGTGCAATCAAGGTGGCATTGCTCAAAAGCGACGAGGTTGAGGAACAAGGATTTTGTCCCATCATGGACCAAAAGCCGAGGAATTTTGAGAACACCATCTTCAAACTTGACATCCCAGAATCTATCAGTCTTCCTCCTCCTGAACTTAATGCCTGCCTCCTTGAGGTCTGTGACACAATGGATGAGCTGGGTTCGTCTTTGGTCAGCCACCAGGTTACCTCGTGACCACTTTCTGAACCAATGCCTGTTAAGAATATAATGTATGTACCTTAGTTCCTTCTAACATAGAATATATGAACCAAGAAGATAACATACATTTTGTAAACCTTGCAGGATTATTCTTACCTAGGGGCCTGTTGCGGCCCTTTCCTGAGGAGACTCCTTCTGAAGACTTCAAGGCAGTGGAGACCGCTTTGGTCCGACAAGGGATCAAAGGAAGCACCATTGTGCAAAGATTCGAGCTTGGTCTTCTGCTGTGCGGTCAATGGTTCATCAATGGGCGATAAAGGGTCGAAAAAGATAAGTGCTAGCTCTGCTATCAGCGCTCCCTTCTTATTGGGATCACCCAACTGGAGCCGAAGAAGCTTGTCTAGGACAAACAATGGTAGTTGATTCTCGATCATCATCATATCCCTTCTTATTGAATACATCATACCCCTCATTGCAAAGATGGGATCATTTCTCTCAAAGCCAAGACTCTCAAACCCTTCTGTGTAACCTCTAAAGAACTCAAGTATAAAACAACCATCAAGCACCAACATTTCAACAAACTCATTGCTTGTAATACTCAATGGTCCTTCAAAACAAGCCCTGGTCCTCTCTTCCAAATTCTTCATTTCATCAAGGTAGATGTTTATGCTTTGATTTGTACGTCCGAGCATATGGTGCAGGGCTCTCCATTTGTGTCGTTCCATGGGTAGAAGCTCTTTTCTTCCGCGGTGATAGGGCCCTATCGAAACCACCTGTGGTATATAGGCTTTATCATCTCCTTGGTCTCTTAGAAAGTGTGGGACTCTGTATATGCATACTTTAGCCCATGATCCAACCACATCATCTTTGCCTGCTTGCTCGATTTTATCTTTGATGGTTACAATCCATTCGGGTTCTTGTGGTTGTGGCTTTTCTTCCTCCTCATTGATCACCACTTGCAGGGTTTCTGACGGGACTTGCTGGTGTGCCTGTTGTTGTTGTTGTTCCTGAAGCTGCTGTGCTGATGCTTCTATAGATCGTGGAGCATTTTGGACAGTTTCTCTGAGTTTGACAGTTATAAGATACCAGCTCAATAGGTCTTTGTTGTATACTGCTACCATTGTGTTTTGATTGTTAACAAGAAAAGCAGGATGTCAAACTATATACTTTTGAT
Organism: Pharnaceum exiguum; assembly: GCA_900322385.1. Taxonomy (NCBI): domain Eukaryota; kingdom Viridiplantae; phylum Streptophyta; class Magnoliopsida; order Caryophyllales; family Molluginaceae; genus Pharnaceum; species Pharnaceum exiguum. The sequence continues at coordinate 24,118 of ONZK01002060.1, read as the reverse complement.
GAAACTTTGGGACACACTTTAGTTTGTTTATTCTTTTAACATAATTTAAAGGGAAGTGTTGCATAACTTGCATCCCATTACTTTTGCTGACCGTTTTCTTTTGTCAGATAAAGAGTTGTCATCTTAAAGAGAAGACATATTGCTTGGTATGGTTTAGGGAAGTAAGAAACGTCTAAACGAGAGAACAATGCAACGGGTTGACTGAATAATAGAGATCTGAGGTGTCAATGCATATATCAAGTAAAGAAGGATTATTAAGGAAGATTAGGTGAAACTTTTCGGTGATGACATAATAGGAAAGAAATAAAGCCCAGAAGAACAAATGTGAATGTCCTAATGATTAATGATCTACTGTTGTCACGTCTTATTCACTGTATGCTGCTTAGTTTAAACACTTGACCATTAGTTTAATAGAATTTTCTATAGTATGCCTTCATCATGTATGTTTTACAATTTGCACAAAGGTAGTGCTACAGAACTGGGTTTATTAACATATGGACGGTGTCATTGGCTCATCGCTAGGTGGTTTGCGAAGAAGATTGACTTTGCATTTACAATAACAATGTTATAAAGGAAATAAATTAAAAATGGAGTTCGTTTTCATGGTATTTACTCTTTCAACTCCAGTAGGGCTCGTTGACAAGCTGGAAATAAGCAAAGAATATCTTGTGTGGTTCAACTATTGCTCACAATGTCTAATCAGAAGGTGGCATTGATTGAGATAGTGGCAACTTATAATAATTGATCAAACTAGCACAATCCGTCACGTTTCAGATTCGTTAAACGTAATCTAGAGATTTTTTTAGGTCTGTCTAATACTGTATGAAGTATTGAACTATTGAAGTCCTCACTCTTCAGGACCTCAGACAGACCCAACTACAATTTGCCATGCATTTCAGTTTCAAACTTAGAACATGACTTGTTCTTCATTTGAGAAAGTATAATATTTGCGGACATAATCTGCTCAAAACCATTTACACGAACCATTGGAGTTCAAATGACAAATAGGTGATACCGTGATACGCTGGCAACAAAAGAAGCTGTTTATTACCAATAGTATTCATAGAAGTCTGACTGTCCAAATAGCTTGTATTACTGTCATCAATTGTCAGTTTCTCACAACTCACCAGCTATCTCAAATGTAAATCCTGTAGGTCTTTTTATTGTGCAGCAGCGTACTCATCGTGGGGATGTAGCTCAGATGGTAGAGCGCTCGCTTAGCATGCGAGAGGTACGGGGATCGATACCCCGCATCTCCATCGTTACATTTTTTTCTGCTTGATTCCTTTTTCTTTTTGGGAGATATGTATGGGCCTGCTTTCTGAGATTGAGTGCACTGAATCACTTTATTCTCGTCTTCTTTTGTCGAAGAACTCCTTATTTTTCCTGTATGTCATCCCTCAATCTTAGTATTTACTCAAAAGTAAGTGCATCCGTGTTCAGCTGCATGGGGTGAAAGTTTCACTGAGTACGCACAACTTGCTATAACAGTAGCCAGCATACTTGGTTAGACTACCTTGTCATAACTTGTCATACTGGTGGAGATGTAAATTTTCACCCACAACTAAGAATTGTTCCTGCATTTACTGAGCACGGCAGGGGAAGCAGAAGTTAAGCTTCCATCAAATTGGCCCTTACAATAGTTGTGACTTGTGAGTTTTAAATCTCAATTATTCCCTCTTTTTTGCCGATAAAAATAAGTCAAAATGATCAAGTTTTAGCACCAACGGGAGTGAAAAACATGTCTTCTTTTTTAACATCTCTGTTCAGATTTACACTTCCACTGCAATAATAGATTCCTGATCCATGTTCATGCTGCTTCTTCACTAGTGGAATGGTTGTTTAGTTCGGAAAAACTGGGCAGTAAAGAGGAGCAATTGCAAAGTAAAACCACAACTGGATATCAACAAAGAAGTAATTTTCCATTCCTAAACAACTGAAGTTTGAAGTTCCAAATTGGAAAACAACATTCTATGCAAATTAAACCTATTCACAAATAGAGGCAGCTCGTTCAGGCTGCTTGCTAGTAATGGTAGTCAACTATAAATAGTGGAAGTACATGAAAACAATTAATCAACAATCATGAATATTGATGAAACTCATCCCATCCTAAATACTGGGCTGCTTTTCCAGTTCATCATGCTCTTAAATGCTGCTGACTTTGCCCTCATCACTCTCGGTAGCCCATACAGGTTTGATTGAGTTCTGAGCATGCTTAACTGGGTATGATGGCTGCATTGCGATACCACACTTTCCAGTGAAGTTACGGGTGTTCCTGTGGATCCTTATGTAGCCTTCCTCTCCCCATGAATTGCCCCATGAATTCCTAACAATCCAGTAATCGAATCCGTTCTCTGTTCCATAACCCACCACAACAACAGCGTGGTCCAGACTTGTGCCACATTTGCCAGTAAACACACCCTACAACATACACATGAACATATAATCAGAATTTAAATTCTGATATCCAAATAAGACCAATCAATTTCCCATGTGATTTTCCAAGGTTGTAAAGCTGGGGGTGAAGATCTTACCGATTTGTAGAGCTGCAATTCCCTCCCACTGGCCTCAATGGCAACGCTTACAGGTTGGTGAGCAACAGCTTTCTTCAAAGCTCGCTCGCTGTAAGGCAGAACATCTTCAAAACCATCGATGCTCACAATCTTGGTGTTCTTCTGCAGTCCACAAAAATAATACTATTAGAAAAGTTCCTGAAGGATGAATATTGAATCGTACACAAACAAATTTCAATGCTTTGCTTACCCTTGAGACATCACAAGTGCCATCTTCACCCTTGTATGGGTAATCTGCCTCGGTGTCCAGGCCGCCGTTCTGGATGATGAACTGAAAGGCGTTATCCATGAGACCACCATTGCACCCTTGGTCCACTGCTCTGTCACAGTCCACAAGCTCCTGTTCTGACAGAGAGGTCATGTTGCCTGTCACAATTTGGTTGATTGCTTCCACGGTTGCAACAGTTGAGAAAGCCCAGCAACTACCTGTATAAGACACAAACAGCAGAGGCAAAATATATTAGTAATCAGCCATTAGCTCGAGACTCAAGGCTAACCAATAACCAAAACTAAAATACTTCCAACAGTCGACTAGGTACAAAAACTTCTAATCAATCATATTGGTCATATGATTACCTTAGCATCCACAATATTCTTATTAGACTTCCCATACCATGATATCATACACTAGCTATCACAGCAGAACAGTACAAAAAGTATACAACTTTAATTTATACTATCAAAGTACTAAACAATTCACAATATCCAGATAGCTGTCCTTCAAATCATGGACATGTAGTTCCCAAGACGATAACAATTTAAAGTCCCCGTTAAACTAAATAAACCCACCATCAAGCCTCCTGATAAGGCCGCACTCTGACCACTCATCCAAGTATACATATATGGTGACCAAAGCACTATCACCAGTTGCTCAGATCCTAATGGCTAGGTGAAAATTCACCTTATTGGTTTGAAGTGGTCTACTAAATTATGTTACTTGACATAGTATGAGAACCTCTTGCAAACTAGTTGTCACTTATTATTAAGCACCAAAATAATAATAAAGAAAAAACAGATTTCACTAACGTGACATTAGAGGCAGGAATAATAGATCAGCAATTTAAGCCTTTATTCTCTTAGATTGTAACTAAATTAAATTAAATAAAATTGAACTCGATTAAGTGACTCCTGATTTCGAGTTACAAGTTGTAAGGGAGACTCGATGACTTCCTAATAAATAATAATCCTCTTAAAAGTGATCAAATATTAACACAAATTCATATTTTTGGTGCAATAACAACAAAATAAATTTACTAAAGGGCAAAAACAGCGGTTAATTAAATATCCATACCACATTGGCCTTGATCCTTAACGTGGTTAACAGCACCATGCTTCCTCCAATCAACATCACTAGGAAGACGGTCACTGGGACGAGGCAAGTACCTCAGGCTAAGGTTTGGGGCACCAAGCAAGGGACGTGTACCCAAGAACATGGACCGATACTCTTCGTTGGTCAAGTCAGCAAAATTGTTAAGCCCGACCGTGTAAGTTCGGTCGACAGAGTTATGTTCATCAATGAACCTTAAGTTGTCTTTGAATATCTCAAACCTTTTCTCGTCCAAGAGACCGTTTTGGTTGGCTTTCCCATGTTGGGCTTGCCAATGCATGTACATGGACCTCATCTCCTGCTCTGTCCTAGCCACTGGTGTGGAGGAACATGCGGCTAGTGTGAAGAGGAAGATGAGAGAGAATGCAGTAGCCATTGCCTTGGCCATTGGTGTCAAGCGGTAAGCCATGGTTGTGAGGAAAGGTTTGATTGTTGGTTAAGGAAAGGATGTTTTTTGAAGTGAGGTGAGGAAAAGCAAGGGCGTGACAAGAGGTATTTATAGGCACGACACGAACACTTGCCCGTATTGTTTGAAGTATTAACTGAAAGGGAAACCGAAACATAAAAGGGTTTGGTTTAGCATTCTTTTTTTTTTATTGGACTTTAGCCGCTTTTAGGAGACTTAAAAAAGCTAGGAGATAGTTCTAAAAAAAAACTAGGAGATAAATCAGAAAAAACAATTGCGTCATGCTATGTTTTCGAGTCCAATCAACTGAATCAAGATGACTTGTTTATAGAATTATCGACGTATATTATAAGGGGAATATCTATTCTGTTCATAGTTGCACAGAATAAGACATTCATTACCAGCTTTGAAAATGACAAAAGCTATGTCTCATTAAATATAGAATAATGAATGCAAACAAAAATATGTTCACACTGTCAAATATTATCAAAACTACCCTTTCCCTTGTACCTACTTTTCATCTACCGTTCCTTTATTCCCCTCCCCCTCCCCTGATGTTTACAGATCTCACATCCTCCCCTCCCTCTTCTCCATTTCCATCCACCACCACCACATAGTCATCTACCATTGCCATTCTTTTTCTATTTCTCCACCTCATACGTTAATCCTTTCAAACATCTGCATTTTTTATATTATTTTATCTTCTCTTTCATCAAATTAAATTTAACCCCAAATCAAATTTAACCCATTTTAGGGTTTAGGTTTTGAGTTTCCGGCGCCGCCGGTAGGCGGCGACAGGAAATCAAAACCTAAACCCTAAACCCCAAATTTATTTTTAGGGTTTCCCCATCCCATGTAGGTTTGTAGGGTGTCTATTAATACCGCCGGCGAAGCCGGCGCATGCATCGGGGCTATGTACGTTGGCGGGTTGTAGCAAGGCGTGAGGGCTATGGTGGCTTCGGGGTTGTAGTAAGGCGTGAGGGCTATGGTGGCTTCGGGGTTGTAGTAAGGCGTGTGTGTGACGGTGGCATGGATGGTGGTAACTTGGGGATTGATGGTGGATGATATTGTGGTGGTAGTTATGGTGATTGTGATTTCCATGGTGTGGTGATGGGTGAGTTGTCGAACAGCAGCAGGAAAAGTTGGTGGGTGACAAAAAAATACTCTGTAATTGATATGAGGGTAAAAATGACTATTGGTTATTGCAATAAATAATAGTTCATAATCAATGAGGTTAACTTCCCTTTTCCAAGAAGACTAGTTCTGTGCATATATGCACAGAATAGCCGCACCGTATTATAAGAAGGATAGGTTACAAGAACGAATTAGGATTAGTAATTTCTCAAAATTAAAAAGAATTAGAATTAGAATTAGTTTGACAACAAGATGTCAATGTCTAAATTCGATTGAATTTATAATATTCAAAAAACAGAATTCCAGTCCCTAAAAGAAGAAGAAAAGAGTACCATTAAAACTACATTATATTTTGGCCGACTAAGGCTATGGTTTGTTAGTTCATTATTACGCTTTAGTTTTTTTCAATTTATTTTTTTTTTCAGTTCAATTAAGTTCCAATTACATACGAATAAAACACACCCTAAGAACAGTGTCTTCATTTACAAAATTAATTACACATTGAACAAAACACACCGCTTATTTGTTTAAAAACAAAAGTTATAGTCTCCTTGGGGTTAAGGCTGAGGTTGAGGCATGCGGCGTACAACAGACCTCCTCATATAATACTGGACTGTTGTTGTTTTTCAAAAACAAAATGTACACACAGCTTAAGAACACTTTATTAACTTTAAAGAGATAAGGATTACTGGATGAGTGTCATTATCGGATTTTTGACATGTAAGATCACTCTAGCAATCTCCCTCTAATACTATTGTATCTCCATGGTACTAAGAAAGCAGGCCAGCTAATTCAGTGTGTATGTTTTTATTTTTAAATTGCCGTTTTTTGTGTATATTATTAACACAGTACCAGAAAAATTGTACATGAAGTTTCACAAAGAAGCTAACAATTCTTTTTCTGGACTCCGTATGGACAGACCAAATTCGTGGGAAAGCTGCACAAGGACTATGGAAGTGAACTTGGATGGAATTTGGGATAGATGAGGAGTTAACCGCTACAGTTGGGAATTTTGGAGGCAAGTAAAAGCTTTCTCCCATACCTAGAAAAAGAGCAACAAGATAATGTGATGGATTTGATGACCTGGGAAATTGGAGGGCTATTTTAAATTGTAAAGTGGTCTGTCGATATTGTTACAGGCTTACAGGGGATCAGATGAGATGGTCATTAGAAATAACTGCGGGTGAGCCTAAGATTCAAGGTCAAGCTACTGATCGAGTATAGTAAAGAATTAGTAAGATATTTTGCAACATGGAAATCAGAAATGGGCTGCCTTTGAGATGAGGTATTCTTCACCGCACATTGGAAGTCAAGTGCATGATTTCTGTGGACGCTTAATCACTAACCAGAGAGGTGGCATGGGAGCACTGAGTAAGCACTTCTGCTGCCAATAAATTGAGCAAGTAGCATGCCTTGTATCTCCACTGCAACTCAGCAACTCTGCATTTCCAACTAGTTTGGGGCTCGGTATTCACAGTTTACCTCCTCCCCAGTCCCCACCCCCGCTTGCTTGGCCACTGGATGGTACCAACTACCAACTAAGGATAACAATTAACAATCCATTTGCCAAGTAAATTAGCTCATTTGCTCGTTGTTAACACATAATTCTTCTTCTTCTTAATATGTACCCGTATAATTAAACATTACTATAAAGTATAAACAACAACAACAACAAAAACCGAGTGTAAATATAGAAGTTGTTTCCGAGATGACCCATTCATTGTTGCATTGAATTATTAACTTTCAATTACTTCACTTGAAATAAGAAGTACTGAAAAATTTTGTAACAATTTTACAATATTTCATAATCATTTAAAGTTTAAAGATGAAGATAATTTTTTCAACTTTATAGTCACTAGACCTATTGCTATAAAGTATAAACAAATGTACTAAATCCTTGCATCTTATAGACGCACAAAAACATTTTTTGTAAATCTTAAATGATTTTAACATATAATTACAGTAAGATATATGTCTCCCTTAGCGGTGATAATATACCTGATAGGTTAAGTCACTGACTTATCATTCTAAATATTTAATTTTCTCACAGATCGAGCATGAACTTTTTCTTGGACAATTTGAAATTTTTCTTTAAAAACCTCATCACTGCCAGTGATCTTCTCGAAGAATAGACTCAGATTCGATTAATTTTTCCTTGCAAATTGCGCAGGATTTGGATGAATGGACAGGAGCTTTTCGCAGTTAACTACTGATCGTGTTTCATTTCATCTATGTGTATGGGCGGCGAAATATTAATTTTTCTTTCAACGCTTTTGGCGTTAACGTAGATGTATCCTTTTTCTGTTAGTACATGTTAAAGAACAGCCAGACCCAGCAGCTCAGTATCAGCTATTCAGCTCTTCAAGCAGTGAGGCATCATGTAAATTGTCAGAACCATTATCAAGCTTTGCAGGGAAATGGAAACAACAAGCAGAAATGCACCATGCCCTGTCACAATCTAAGTGGAAATCCCAAAGGCCAAGTCCATGGAATCTTCACCCTCCTATTGTAATCTGTTTTTATTTCCATAGAATCCTGGCTCATAACGACAGAACTCAAGTTGGATAGAATTGATTCCAGAATCCCGTTAGCCAATGCCCTTCCTCAAAGTGAATGATATATAGATTTAATTAGCTGATAGCCTGGTATTATGTCTTTACTTGCTAAATCACTTCCATCACTGAGGGCATTCATCACTGACTTTAGGATCTTAAATGACTTAATGTTCTTATTTGCTGCTTGGATGTTCACTAGACTACTATAGCTAAGGTGGTGTTTTGTTCGTCTATAATGTTACGATTCAATTATTTATACTAATAGCCTTCAGTTTTTTTTTTTTTCGTTTTAGTTCAATTTTTTTTCAGTTCAGTTAAGTTGGTCCTTCTAAGCGATCAAAACATACCCTAAATTTACTTTTATTTTTTTAGAACCGTAGCTAAATGTCTAAAATCTCTAAATCAAAATGCGAACTTTTGGTATTAGAAAAGATCTTCTGATTACTTGCTTATTGATGACCAAGGGCCGTCGGTGAGTCATTAGATTCTTCCATACCTAAGAATCCTAGGACAAGTGATTTTGCAGAGTGAGCCGTTTTAGGTAGTTAGTTCCTGAACTTGAGGCCTTGAACATTGCTTGTGCTCTCTACTGAGCCAATTAAATACGGAGTAATAATCAAGATTGACGGCGTTTCATGGCAGACGTCACTTATACACCCAGAACAAAGAACTCAACGCAAGCCAAATGGCCTATGTGGGCGGCGCCCTCTATCTTTGTCTTCCTGCCGAAGTACCCTTCACTTGCAAACACTGACTGCATTAATGAGATACTGCCTTTCATTTTTCTACATTATCTGCTTAGGAGTGACGATGTTTGAGATTGCCCAGTCCACATGACACCAATATTGACGATGTTATATTTTTGTATATAATGGATATGGATTTACAGTAACCAAGGAAGACCGTCAAATCTGTAAATTTGTATTTCAAAGATGGTGTATACAGAACCAAAAGATGAATTACACAGGTCGTTCCCGATAGAGAAGGTAAATTAATTGGCTTACATTCACTGCTATTGCCACATGAAGTCATCAACTAAAGTGAATAGCTGACGAGAAAAATTGAAAAAAAATAAGAAAAAAGAATTTAACCTAATGAGTGTAAAGACTACATACACACAATTAACCAACCCCAGGATAATAGATTTATCGAAGTTGTGCCGACAAGCTATGTATATGGTTCTATTGATTACTGTTGGAACTCTCTGGGGAAGGCTAGGTATAACCAAACAGGGGCATGCCCCGGTAAAACAAGGCTTCTCTATTTCTCACCCTGACGTCTTGAAGAAAATTGAGTATCTGTAACTCTTGGTTCACGTTTTTTCTTACGTGAGCTTTTCTTTTTTGATCGTGTTTTTGGAGGACGTTTTTCAGCATGTTCTTGAACAAAGTGTTGTTCAACAGCCATTGTCTTCTCACTGATTGGAAGTTCTGGAGGAATATCTGGCCATGGTGTATGCTTAGCAGGAACAGTGATCTCCAAGGGAGTGTCAATCACCCATCTGTTGAAGAGAGAAAAATAATTTGAGAGAAGTGAATGCAAATACTCCTCTACGAAGTAGAAGAGCCTGACTAAACAAGTGATAAATAAAAACCATAGGCTGTGTACAAGCGAAAATGCTACAGAGTAAATATTTTACTCGAATGAAGCAGCCTCAAGAATACAAATGACAAATGTCCCCTAGTCCCTGGTATATAGTAGTTATATACTCAATATCATTGGCAATTTGACATTCTATCGTGAATGTGACTATTTGCAAGCATAGGATACAGCACAAGCTGAAATGTCTAGCAATACACTGACACCTACTACACAACAAAAGGCAGAACAAGAAAGATCCCAATAACCAAACACAGTAATGAATATTCCTTTATGATTGCATCAAACTATCTAATATCTGCTCCGATAACCCCTTCTGGAGTATGAAGGTCTTTCACAAGACTAAACCTACATAGAGCTTTCAGCCTATCGATGACAACAACAGAATGGGAAGATACATGTATTTGAAAGTTACTCCAGATTTTCTTTTCCACGTCGTTCAATTCATTTCTCCCTTTACTAAACCAGTTCAGCATGCTTAGCAGAGGTGACTGGACATGTACAGGAGCACAACAGTGGAGGATAGTATATGATGCCGAGAAAGCTTCACTTTATGATTCATATATTGTAAAGTAGAATACACAGAGTCGGAGATGACTCGATAGAACATGTATATGGGGTCAAATACTCCATTTGTACAGGCGGTAGTCGACTTGATAGAACATGTATATGGGGTCAAATACTCCATTTGTAGAGGCGGTAGTCTCTTCATGTGGTGGAAAGGAACACTACATAAACCATATTTATATTTTTCTTTTTTTTCTCTCCAACCTCAATTCTAGATGTGGTGACACACCATGCTATCATACTCTTTATAGTTAATCCAAATAATAAGTATATTTTTTGATCTTTCACTGAACATCCCAATCACAATAAATACTCTCCCCTACAATTTCCGCCAAAATTTCTCTCCTACACTTTGGAACATGTAATGCCAAAAGAATCCCCTACTATACTATATTTAGTTTTTGACTTCTACTTACTGTTTTCTATAGAACAAAATTAGATAAATTAAGCTTTAGAAATAACCAGATAAAACAATTTTTCCCAGACCTTCTAATCGATCAAATAGCCAAATATCGGTATGATATCAGACCCAAAACATCCCAATGGTCACTAGCAAGGGAACCATGCCTCACTAAGTGCTTTGCAGAAGGCTAACATACAATATACAGTAATTTGGTGGTATGTACTCCCTCCAAGTTTAATTGTCCACTTGGATAAAACATCACTTTTAAATATCCTGAAAATAGACCCTAAAGACCCTTGCTAACATACACAACTATACACGGTTAAACAACCCCCTCCCCTTTCACTCTCTTCTCTCTATGACCTATCGCAATACAAAAAACAGGCCCACCACCACAACAGCACCCTCACATAACCCCATTTCTCTGTGTCTCATCTTTTCCCATTCACTTTCCCCCACTCTCTATCCTCCCACTCTCACCACCCTTAGGGACACACTTCACGACCACCGTTCTTACACTCACACTTCACGACAGCAATGTCCACGACAAAGAATGCCACGGTGAGCTTAATGGGGGAAAAGAAGCTAGCTCTTGAAGTGTTCACTGTCGTCCCTCCTCCGCACTGCCCCGTGTTTGACTATCCGGAGTAATTCCTTATTGGGGCTGGCTCCGGTGGGGAGGCTGGCGGTGGTTGCGGCTATGTACAGTGTGGCATACAGGGGTGAGAGGGAGGAGAGTGGGGACCGTGTGAGGACAAATTATTGTGTACTTTTACAAGTGGACAATTAATTTTGGACACCCTAAAAAGGAAAGGTGGACTATTAAATCTGGCTTCTGGACAAAGGGAGTACAATTTAATGTGTTAGCTGCCAACAAAAGAGGTGGTCTAAGCCTATTATAAAGATTTTTAGGCCAATTCCCCTCCCCCCATAGAGTAATCGCCCATAGTGACTCGTTTATGAGCCAAAAAAAAAACTGAGATGGTTGAGCCTATTATAAAACATTTCAAAAAAGAAAACAACGCGGGAAGACATGACAATGGGGCACCCCCAAAAGAAGAAAAAAAACTCATTTGGCAAGGATTGTACCAAACCTAGGATTTAGATTTAGATTGGTGTTAACTTACTTTGTTGGATGGTGCCTAGAAGACACAAACTTGAGATTCTAGCAAATTCTCCAGCATTAAAAAGATCACAGTAAGAGGCTAAACAAACAAAATATGCTCCCTATTTTCAAGCTCAGAACATCCCAAACCAGGCTTCAATATATTTGAACATCCAAGTGTGTCATGCCACCATATATGTACTGAAATAAAAATGTAGAGCATACTGCAGAACAAGCCCCGCAGCCACCAGAGACCTATCCAACTTTTAATTACTCATATATAGTCATAATTACTCCGTGCGTCTTATTTAAATCAAGAGATTTGCTTTCACGGTCTTAATACAGAGTTTAGGACTGTGACAAATATGACCGGAACACCGGACCATAAAAAACAAACTGACCAGAACAACAAAGCAAGATTGCATTGTCAAACAAAAGACTGGATCGCTCAGTCTGGGGCTCCAGTTTGGACAGGATCTTTTAATTATTTTTAGCTAAACAATAAATTTGTTGTGAGGAACTGTATATGTGTGGGGCCTCGAAACCAAAATTTTATTAATTTTTTTTTGGAAAACAAATAATTATTCAAATTACTGAGGTGATTTTCATAATGTGATTACATTTATTCAATATTTTCCCCCAAAAAAAATATACAACCACCATCTACTGCCCTAAGCCATTCACGCTCCTTCACAGCCCCCGTTTTCAGATATGTAGCGTTCTTCATAGGTGGCGGCTAAGGCGGGACACGAGAGAGAAACAGTGGGTAAAGAAAAACTTGGGATTTATCTTTAGCAAACAACGGTGGTTTGTATGGTTGGGACTTGGGAGATAGAGTGGTGGAGGGAGTATTGCAACAAAGTGGAGATGAGGGTGGACTTGATCGGAAGGTTCTTGGCCGGAAAGTTGTGGTGGCCTCACCGGAGTCGCCGCAGGCGCAGGATTATACGTCTGGTAGTTGGTGTGGTGATGGGTGTTTAGTTGGTGGGGCAAATATGCCGGTGTATGGGAAAAGTGGGATGGTGGGGAGGACAGAGAATGTGAGTGGAATGTTGGGATTTTAATTTATGGGTTAATCACTTAATTGATGAGAAGGGTGTAACAGTAATAGGAATGTTCTTTTTTGCCAAATAAGGAATTAGGGAGAAGATTGTGGGACGGACCAAAACGGAAACTAGGAAGAATATTTTGGGATGGAGGGAGTAACTTTCAGAGAGAAAAAAACTCATGAATTCATAATGCTATGCATTCCACAATAATTGGAAAACTTTGACTCAGACCAATTAAGTGATTCAAACTAGGAACACGGAAAAAAGACTTCTTTGAAGCCCAATTCACGTCGAGTCCAGATTTGACCAAAACCTAAGTAGCTTATAAAAGAAAGACACACTACAATCAGTCAATCACATTACATTTGTCCTCCACATGATTTACACGTTACGACATCTTTTCCAATCTTATTCTAAAAAACCAATATATGTATTAATAGATCCAAAATGAGAGAGGTTAGC
>ONZK01002059.1:81133-92002 GCA_900322385.1 Pharnaceum exiguum | reverse complement strand
ATTTTTATATGACTAATGACTAGTAGTAATATGACTAGTGAAATCTTTTATATGACTAATGTCTCTGACGTGGCACAGGGTGTATATATACACCCGGTGCACGGAAGACGGGCTGTCTTTCGATTAGTGGAGAAAAATATGGCTATAAAATTTTCAGAACCAAAGAAACGGTTAAATAAATTGACTGTTAACTTAAAGAGTCACCCAATTTTTTTCCCTAATATTTGACACTTTTGTTTAGTCCTCTGTTTTTTCTTTTTTTCTTTTCCGGTTAACCATCTTCTTTGTTTCTAACCCTTTTTATCCTTTAAATATTTGCATAAGTACATCACCATTTGAGCAAAAATGACTTTCTGTTCTTTTTTTGTTAAACACTTTATAGCCCTTTTATCACCATAATAAATAACTATTTACGATCACCCCTATTAAGGTTCAACTTGTAACCCGTATCGAAAAAAATCGATAAAGTGAAGAAGTTTTGACATACCACCAAAATTTATGATTTTGTCAAATATCTCAGGGCATCTTTATTGGACATACTAGAAATAGTCTCAAGCAACAAAGTCTCAACTTCAGACTCATATGATATTTTTCACATTATTGGGAGTATTTAGTTGATACTCTTCAAAGTTTACATTTTATTTATTTATTACATATAATCTACACTATATATGAGTCTCAACTTGGGTATGTTATTCCAAATACTCAACCTCATACTTTCTCTAAGTCTCAAATAAAGGGACCCAGTGGCGGAACCAGGAATTGAAAGCTAAAGGGGCCGAGAAAAATACCGGCCAAATTAAGTTTTATTCCAATATTAATTGTTTACATAATACTAGCAAATTTAAAAAGAAAATATACTAGCAATTCATTAAGGACGCTAAACACAATTTCCTTGGACAAAAAAAAACACAATAATAAATTTCGGAATCAATTGTGTAAAAGATAAAAAAAATCTTAAACTACGAAAAGTTTAATTCACTATGTGTACTTACAATTTTTTTGATTATATAAGTATAAAGTCATGGTTGCATATAGTACTTATTAGGGATTTAAAAATGTAGGTGATTGGGATTATGGGGTTTTCTTTCTTTCCATTTAGTCAAAATGTCAATTTAAATTAAATTAATAAAGGAGGGGAAAAAATGACATAAATCAATTGCGTAACTGTTAGGTGCAAAGAGACAGAGAGGTAAATAAGGGCCGTTGACTAATAATGATTTGAGACAAAAAGGTGTGAAATGAACTTCAAAAAGAAAATGCTTGGTACAAGAATTGAACGCTGCTCATTAGATATGGATACCGTCATCCTATCCAGTGGACCGCATGGATTTTCATTGTCAAAGAAGGAAATAATATTGTAGATATCCGTAAATTTGTACAGTGGCCAGTCTAAAAAAACATAAGCGAGGAGCGGGACCCACAGGGGCCGGGCCTACGCCAGCCCCCCTACTGGGTCCGCCCCTAAAGGGACCCACATTATTGGTAAATTTGCAAAATCTTAACATAAGACCCTAGTTGAGACTCTAGTGGATATGTCCAATAAAGATGCCCTCATAAATAACGCGCTTCGAACTAGATAATCTACTTCAATACAGCAATGCAATTAGAGTCAATTTCGAGAACAACCTCTCCGTTTTTTTAAACATGAGTAAAGTTGCGTACATTATAACCCCCGACCAACCCCATTGAATAATGATTTACACTCGATTGTTACTATTATATAACTTAAAAAAAATAACTTTATCCTTATAAATATGCACAAAAATTCACTTTGGTAAAAGTATTTTCTGACTCAAAAAAATACCCAAACCCGACCGGTCCGTACTAGATGACATGAGTAGATTCTACTGTTACATCCAGTTTGATAGCAAGGAAATAACTCAATAAGAGCAAAGAAAACAAATGCTTGCTATGTTTCTTTCACTACTTTAGAGTCCAGGCCGGTCATCACAAGCGCGCAGATAATCAAAAGCGACTTTCCAACTGCTGGAAGGGCTTCGCTGTCTGCTGTTTCCCAGTTGACATCTATGGATCGGACATTTCTTCACTTCGCCGCTGCATCTATCCGGTCTTGTAACTTGTAAGTCATCTTAATTTACTTATGTGGCTGTCACACTACATAGTTTTTCGTTGCTGCAATTATAATTTTGTCTTGATATAGTATAGCCTGACTACAATTTATGGTATGACTTTAAGTTCTCTCGGTTGCTATCGAGTAGTTGCACAAATTTAAATCAGGTTATATATACCTCACTACTGCAATGCAATTAGGGTTAATTTTGAAAACAACGAACCACCCTATTTTTCTAAACTGGTTGCGTACATCCTGACCTCGAGCACCCCCAATGGAATGGGGATTACACTCGGTTGTTGTTGTTATATATATTTGAACATGTTCTAAAAATCTCCATTCGGTATTGCTGATCATTGTCAATTTAATTCTGCACCAGATTCTTATATGACTTGTTTCTCTCTTTCGCAAGTCGCAACGCATATTTAGTTGGGTCTATACAAAAATGCTAAGTTGTTCAAAAGAGGGCAGAGTGGCTACTGACTACTGAACTAATGTCGTTTCACAAATTGAACTGGTTTGAAAAAATCTTTTGATATGCCCGCTGGCAGTGACAATATGTTAAGAGACATAGAAAATAGAACCAATACACAAAATTTACGTATTCATCTGTATCACAACATAATATATGAATCATGGAGGCTGGAGCTATGAAGATTTCTTGTTACAAAACTCCGTAGTACTCGCGTCCCTTCTTTCTAAGACAAAATGTGCAAGCATACCATTTTCTTCCACCAAGTTGTGCTTACACAAAAACTCTTCACTGGCATGTATTTGAGGGTCTAAGTTGTAGTCATGCACAAACACATGAGTCTTAGCACTCTTGGCCGAGGCTTTCTTGCTCCTAGCAAGCACACCGGCAGTGAAGATTGTCGACATTCTACCAGGAGCTGTAGGCCAATGCCCTCGTGGTCCATCAACAAGGATCACGTCCCAATCTACGTCATAGAATTGGTTGGGCAAGTCGTTGAGGCCTAACTTACACTCAGAGAAGAGCAAGTTTTGTACTGGCTTACAGTCATTTTGAGCTTGCTCTTTTGCTGATGATATTAGCTCCTTGTAGTCGCTCAATTTAGTTGTGTATTGCACATCGTAGGCTTCGATCTCTGGGTGCTTCTCTTCCATATAAGCAGCGTAATACCTACGAGTATTGATTAGAACAATTGTAAGCATTTCTCCCCTGTATGTTATATATGTCTTTTTTGGGTGTCAAGGGAGGCAATGAGGCCGATAAGAATCGAGTACCGACCTTAAGAATTGTAGACTTGTAGGCAAAACAGATGAACATAGCTACTCTTTAGGACTTGTTTAATTAATTACCTGTTCTCATCGATAAAAACAGTTCTACCATGGCTGTTAAGAGCACGCCAGAGGAGGGTCTCATGAGTAAGCCCAAAAACTAGGAAATTGCAAGGCGAAGGACACTTGCGTAAGACATCAGAGATAGGCTTGAGATCAGACATGACCATCTTCTCAGTCGTATTAGCATTGGATGCATAATGTAGGAGTGTGCTCATCACATTTTTTGGTAGCGGGTTATGTGCAGCTGCCACACCAATAGACGATGCGGCTGCGGAAAGGGCGGCAGTGGTAGTTGCCACGGGTGTGAACTCACCGCGGGTGTAGATGAGAGTGAGGAGAAAAAGAACGGTGAAGAGAGAAATAAAGGCCACTAGCCATAGCCTATTTGAGTTAATAATCCCTTGCTTTTGTACGTATGGGTGTAGCAAGATTAGCCTTGGGTTATTGTTAACGTTATTGTTGCCGTTCTTCATTTTGGAGAATTGATGAGAAAGAGAGAGGGCTATTTGGCTACTCTCTCTAGCTCTTTGTTTGGCCTGTACTGTATTGTGTTATTGATGAACTAAGAATGTGCTATATATACAACATGTTGATTTGTGACACAAAAATTTGTTTATTCCTTTGTGGCATTTGAGTAAATTAATTATTGCAAAGAGGTAGGAAGTTTGTCATGAAAATTTAGGTGGGATGGAGAAACGTAAGCTTAGAGTGACTGGATAGCTGAGTGAAATAGACATTAGACCCAAGTCCTCAAAAAATGGAAAAAAGGAGCAAATGAATAGTAACACTGCCACACTGGATTTGGAATAGTTTATGGGTGGTGAAGGCTGACCGTGGTAGGAGGAATTTGACAAAACTTTATACTAATAATTAACCACGTGTAAATGGTCGTTTAGTTAGCGTAGGGAAGCTAGTTAGAGGTAAACATCACGAAGATGATAGGGTACGTATTGGTGCTACGAAGCTAGCTGTATTATGAATTTATGATCTCAGATTCTTCAATTGTACTGTATCTAGGATGTAAGTATATGTAAGATGGGAATGGGATGATGCATTTGTAGTTTTATACCGGTACCAAGAACTCTACATGCCCAAAATTTAACTATTCTGTTACTTAGATTTTTCTTCTTCTTTGGAATGCGATGGCATGCTGTTATTTGGAGTCATTAACTCATTGTTTTCTAGTGGGTTCATAAATTACAGAACTGAAGATGAATTTTAGCTAGTGGGAGTAAACAAGATTGCAGACAAATCCATTTTTAAGGGCATTAGCCCAATCTATATGCCCAAAACTATTTCACCCACCAGTCTATTGCTGAGGTTAAAAAGCCCAATAGGCCTACTGCACTGTCTCTTAGTATCACCTCCTCTAGCTCTCCATTCGCAAGTATCACAAGTGCCCATAAAGAAAATGAATCACAACTAGTCCTGAGAAGTCGAATGGGGCTGGCTGACAATTAACATGGGTGTGTAAGAATCATAATGCAATCTCGCACTACACTTTATGTCAACTCACTAGCTCCTCAAGTTGTGCAAAACCCTCTTTACCTCAAAAGTGAAAAATGCACCTTTATCAAGCTGATCACAAATAAAGTACTGTAGCAATATCACCAAAGAGTAATAATTAAAGTGTCAAAGAGTAATAATTACATCAAGAACAATAAACTACTCCATGATCAAAAGACTAATACATTCATCACTTTTCCTTTCCAATAGATTAATAATGATAACGATTCTATCTACCCAAAGCCTTTCAGTCAAAGAACTAACCAAAGTGCTACCTTCAGCCCTTTCTACCTTCTCCTCATCAGTACAGCCCAATCTTCCAGATTCCAGAAACTGCATTGACTAATAATGACAATCAAATTAAACTCTCTACTTTAAAGCATTGTCCCAGAGGTCTGGACCAACTACACTAAACTGATTTCTAATAACACTGAACTGTAATGTGCTGAATTGAAACTTCACTTCTTTCATCTCATGATGAGTTTATGTGAATCTGTTTTGTACTCCGTATGAATTATGAAATGAACTATAAATAACTAAATTGAAGTTTCTATCACTTTGATTTAACCTTTCTTCAAACAATTTCTCCCTACAAAAAATGTCATTAAATGTCTACTGGCAACCTCTTTTCATTTTAAACTCGTTGTAAATCCAGTTTCACTAGTTTTTGTACTTAATAAATCTAAACTTGTTCTCAAAAAATAAATCTAAACTCAAAACTAGTCCTTGATTAACCGAAGGGAATACTCCGTAGTCATGTACTCATGACTCATGTATGGCCTGATAACTTTTCACCAGTCCGTGGAACATACTGCCAAAGTGCCAAAAAGCCGAAGTCTCCTCTTTCTCTTTAGTCGAGAGGTTCCTGTTTTAAACAGTTTCTTTAGCAGAGAAACAATACTCTACCATGTTTGTCCAAACCTCCATTTTCCAACACTAATCCACGTGACGACTCTTCCACTCCCCAAATTACCTTCCAGCTGCTTCCCACAATTACTCTTCTTCTTCCCATCAGTCATCACTCACTCAGCTCAGCTCACTCCCAGCTCCCAAGTTCAACACCAACCATGCCCACACTCACTCTCTTATCCATCCTCCTAGTCCTACTCCACTCTCTCCCCACCCCCACCCTCTCCCAACCAGAGTCCCTCTCCCTACTAACCTTCAAAACCCACGCAGACCTAGACAACAAACTAACCTTCCCATCCACACTCCCCTACTGCCAATGGCAAGGCGTCAAATGCCAACAATCCCACATCATACGCCTCTCCTTCAAATCCCTCTCTTTACGCGGCACTTTCCCACCTCACTCACTCTCCTCCCTCACCCACCTCCGCGTCCTCGTTCTCCGCAACAACACCCTCTCCGGTCCCATCCCTAACCTGTCCTCCCTCCTTAACCTACGCTCTCTCCTACTAGACCATAATCTCTTCTCTACCACCTTCCCCTACTCCATTCTCTCTCTTTACACTCTCCGCGTCCTCGACCTTTCCTTCAACAACCTTTCTAGCAATCTCCCCACCAACCTCCTCAACCTCACACGGTTAAGCATCCTCAGGCTTCAGTTCAACCACTTTGACGGCGTTATCCCTCCGTTAAACCAGTCTTTTCTCGAAGCCTTCAACATTTCTTGGAACAATCTCACTGGCGAAATTCCTAACACACCCACATTGTCTCAGTTTCCGCTTTCTTCGTTTGAGCATAACTTTAACCTATGTGGCCATGTCATTGGCAAGCCTTGTGCTGGTGCTTTGCTTGAGCCCTCCGAGTCCGTTCTCTCTCCTCCGGTTAACGTCGAAAAAACGAAAACCCACCAACATGCACATGCAAAGAAGATTGGTATTTTCATTGGAGTTTCGCTTGGTGGGTTGTTGTTAGTTTCGTGTTTTCTTTGCTGGGCTTTGGCTACATTGAGGAAGAAACAGAGGATGAGGAGAGAGAGTGGAGTCGAGGGTGATGGTGACGATAATGCAGAGGTGATAAGGGTCATGCGGTTTGATAGTGATTCTCAGGGAAATGAAAAATGGGAAAATAATAATATTAATTATAATGCAGGGGTAAAAAGGGAAAATGGGACGAGCGGGAATCTGGTGTTTTGCAAGGGGGAGGAGAAGCTGTACACCCTAGAGCAGCTGATGAAAGGGTCAGCGGAGATGTTAGGGAGGGGGACAATGGGGACCACGTATAAAGCGAAGCTAGATAATCAGCTAATCTTGACCGTTAAAAGGCTTGATGCGATGAAGATGAGTGGGATTAATGGTGAGGTGTTTGAGAAGCATATGAGTGTTGTTGGACAGTTGAGGCACCCGAATTTGGTTCCTATTAGAGCGTATTTTCAAGCTAAAGAAGAGAGGTTGATTATTTATGATTATCAGCCTAATGGAAGTGTCTTTAGTCTTATTCATGGTAAGTGATTACTAATTAATCATTATGCTTTGATATAATTCTATTGTTGTAGCCATCAAAAAAATTCTATTGTTGTAGATATTTGAATTTTCTGTTGGTGCTACTGTTAAATGTGAATGGTCTGACGTTGTGGCATGTTAAGTCATGTTCAGTGGCTGTCATTCTGAGTGAGTTTTGTTACTGTATTATCTTGGATTCTTGGGTGTTGTTTGAGAAAGGGACAGGGGAGTGTGTTTTGGTTCTTCTGCGTGACTTTAAAGGGAAGAGCATTTCTGTCGTTTTGAGGTGGAAAATGGAAATTTTCTGACTGTCGTGCCCGGTAATTACGGTGTTCTATTGACTAGTTTAGTCCAAATGGATGGTGTTCCCAATTAAAGTAGTACTGTCACATGGATAAGAATCTGGGCTTCTTTGGAATGGGCTAACTAACCACTAGTCCACTACGAATGGCTCATGGCTAGCCTACTTTCATAGTGGTGTTAGCTGCAGCCTGCAGCCTTTTCACTGTTTCATTATTCTGTGAAATTTCTCTGTTCAGTGTTCAGACGCTAGCACAATGTAGTTAGTGGATGCCTTTAAGCTCAGCAGGAAAGATAGGGTATGACATTTTTTTTCGTTGATTTATTTAGTGGATACAATAAAGTAGGAGGACTGGAGGATTTCCATGATGTGGGAAAGTTTGATGATCATTTTAAGTCTTGCCAAAAAAAAATATGTTTTTTTCGAGTCCTTATTTTCCTGGCCTATGTAAGGATTTGGAAAAATGAGTACGTAACTATGTTTAGTCCTTATTGAGCCCTTGTTGCCATTGCCTTTGCTGATGGTTTGTTTGCTTGTTGGAATGCCAATACTTATGATTCATATAGATGAGGAGTGATTTGATCGACACATGTTTTTTCAGTTGTGTGCTTAGGCTCCTTTCTAGGGTACTATGTGTTGTGATTTGTGATCTATGCTTCCACCAAGACCATATGCAAATGTTTCCTTTGTTTCTAAGTCGACCTGGTTCATTGCTTGTAAGTTGTAACTGATAGTTCTCGGAAACATGAAATAGGGTCAAGATCCACAAGAGCAAAGCCTCTTCATTGGACATCTTGTTTAAAGATAGCAGAAGACGTGGCAGAGGGCCTTGCATTCATCCACCAGGCATCAAAACTCATCCATGGAAACCTCAAAGCCTCTAATGTCTTGTTGGGGGCAGACTTTGAGGCATGCATAACTGATTATTGTCTTGCTACGCTAGCAGCAGCCTCTGACGATGAAGACCCTGATTCTGCAAGATACAGAGGTCCAGAGGCCCGTAAGTCAGGTTGGAAGGCAACTCCTAAATCTGACGTCTATGCGTTTGGAATACTCCTGCTAGAGCTTCTTTCTGGTAAACCTCCCTCTCAGCATCCGTTCCTTGCACCCCCGGATTTGCCTAATTGGGTGAAGGCGACAAGGGGGATTGAAAATAGTTTCGAACACAACCAGCTTGAAATGTTGGTTGAGGTGGCAAGTTTGTGCAGCCTTACGTCTCCAGAACAGCGGCCCACAATGTGGCAAGTACTCAAGTTGATACAGAACATAAAGGCCACTGTCAGCACAGATGATTATGCTGATTTATCAACTGGATACTTATAATTTAGACTTAAGGCGTGCTGACTTATGTGTTCATGCAGATGAAGGGAGCTGCTTGCTGATTGTGAACTGCAGACTTTTATTATGATCTGTTGAGCTCGGCGCTCGGTGTAGAAGACCGGGAATGTATGAGCAATTCGATTTATCAGTCCATAGTTATGCGTGGGAAGTGAAATTGAATCCACTCCACAAGAAAAAGGTTCTAGCAGATGCTCTCCAAATCCATTCATAACGGAAGAAATAAGCAAGTTCTGATGATTCTGATCAATTGATCACATTTCTGAATAGAATGACTACCTGTTCGGAGGATTTCAGGCTTCAAAGTGACTACTGACTAGTGGTATTGGGAAGGGCTCAATCAGTCAACCGGATACTGGCCTGTGGCTCTTATTTTTGTCTACATTGGTATTGGATGTAAAGCCGCCCGGTGAGGTGCAGAGGATATGTTGCTCCAAAATATCAATTATACCGTGCCTATACTTCCAGCCAGATATGAATCAACTTCAATGTTTTTGTACATTTTCTGTAATTCTTTTTGCTCTTTTCTCCTGGCAACAGCAGACTGCCATAATATTGAAGCTCGTCTCTTTGTTATCTCCTTAGGCCCTAATTAGTTTTGAGTTAATTTTTAGTCGATGTTTTTGTGAGTTTTTTTATTAAAAAAAAATCTGCACTTGACAAGGGGTACAACGCACGACAAGTAACAAGAAACCTTGATCAGTTAAGCTGACATCCTGATTAGATTATCGTACAAGTAGTTGCTCAGTATCTCAGCGTGGTAGTCCTACAGGCTGTAGCAACAGCTTTTGAAGGTTGTCTTTTTGACTATGAGCTCGTTCGGTTGTACACATGAGTCAAATTTCCATGGCAAGTCCTATGGGTTAACTTAAATGTTTTTTTTGGGAAATTTAATTTAATTATAGTTAATTAAAAATTAATTAACAAATTAAAAATATGCGTATATTACTTTTTTTGAGATCCTCAATATGTCTAAGAAAACTTTCTAGCATTTCTTATTTTTAGGGAACTTGATGGAAGTCAATACTTAATTTTCTTAAACATAAGTAACATTGCGTATATCCCGATCCCCAAGTATCCATATTGAATGAGAATTTACAATCGGTTATTGTTGTTAATTTCATGACTTATTATTTATTTTTCTTTTGGGTTGCTTGGAGGACTGAATTCAAAGTAAGTGGGCCAAATAATTGTTTTTTAACAAAAGTGTCATCTTCTTGTGGAATATGTTATACATAAAAAAAGTTTATATCCATTACCGAATAAGGAGCATTGATCTTGACATATTAAGTCAGCCATAGTAGTTGCTTGACAATTACGCGGATGATTCCATTCTGCCTCCACCATCCAATTTTATTTTGACCATATACACCAATCTTACCGTGAGTAAAAGGGGGAATACACTCGTATTGAACTCTCATTGAATATGTGATGCAAAGATGTGTTCTCTTTGTAAAAGAAAGACAAGTTGGTGGGTCGGATGTCAATTGTCAAACGTAAAATTGTCGACCACAACAAGGCCCGTACTTATCTTTCTAATTTTTAGTTTTATTTAGCTGAAATTTTTACAAATAATTTCTATTTCGACCGATTATTCAAAAACATAATCTCAATTTGTTGTGAATAGACAGCTTGATTTTCATTTGATCTCTATAGAAATAGCATAACATTGTTATTTGTTATCCAACATTCTCTGGCTACTCAAGATATTATACTACTTACACAGAAGAGGCATCTATTTGAACAATTGATGGTATATATGTAAGCATGAGTTAGATTTGAACCAACATCTATTCTTTGATTTCTCTTTTTTGAAGAAAGTATGGAAAGTTATCAAGAAGTGGAGTGGTTGCAATATTAGGCTGAGGTTTCTCAATTACGGACTCAAATGGTAACTCAAGCAATGTAGAAATAAACTTATTAGATTCTCCCTAACCGTTGTA
>ONZK01002059.1:63765-80806 GCA_900322385.1 Pharnaceum exiguum | reverse complement strand
GCAACGACCAAGAACAGAATATTAAAAGCGAATGCTTACATCGTATACTTGGTGTACCTTGTTGCGTA
This sequence comes from Pharnaceum exiguum, assembly GCA_900322385.1. Taxonomy (NCBI): domain Eukaryota; kingdom Viridiplantae; phylum Streptophyta; class Magnoliopsida; order Caryophyllales; family Molluginaceae; genus Pharnaceum; species Pharnaceum exiguum. Next base: position 80,738 of record ONZK01002059.1, on the reverse strand, counting down.
CATCCTATTTGTTTATTTTCTCTTGTTTTAGACTCAATACTCCATACGTTGTAAAAAATAAAGGGCCCAATCTTTTAATCATTTACATATAAAGGCGGGTGTACAAAGCAAGGTACACCGGGACTATGATATAATTTGCCATTAAAAGCCTTACCCAAAACTTTTTAAATAAAAACAAAGCGTACGATAAATAGGAAGTGTACTCGCCACACCATTCCCCTCTCCTTTCATAGTCAGTCAAGTCCTTTTAAAATACCCATTTGCAGACAAATACTTTTTCGTTCCGCCCTTCTCTTCTCAAAACACTCAAGCAAATAAAATCCAAACCCAAAAAAGAAAAAGGAAAAAAGGAAATATGTCTGGTGGCATTGCTCGTGGTCGTCTTGCTGAGGAGAGAAAGGCTTGGCGCAAGAATCACCCTCATGTAAATATATCTACCTATCTGATATCTTCCTTTTCCTTTTTTTTTATTCTTACTGTTTTTCAATTTCTTTTTTTTTTTTGTTTGGCTTTGACTTTTTGTTGTTGATGTTGTTTGGTTAGGGTTTTGTGGCGAGACCGGAGACAGTGGCAGATGGGAGTGTGAATTTGATGATGTGGCATTGTGTTATCCCTGGCAAGGCTGGGGTAAATATTCCATACTATAATTCCCTCTTTCAATATAAAGTTTTAATCCTTTTTTTTTTATACTGTTTGGTATTGTTGAGTTGATGGTAAACTTGACTTGTGTCGTTAGTTACATCACTGGGTAATTAATGGGTTGTTGTGTTCATTAGTTCTCATAGATAAAGTTCAAGTCTTTTTACTTTTTTTTTTATTTTATGAGAGGACAAAGTGAAGAAATTATTAGTTGTAAAAGGAAAGAACATGACTATGCATATTCTAATTTGATTCACTCATATGCAGTTCATTGATTTATTAGCTTATTAACTTATACAGACAGTTTCACTTTGTTGTCCCAATTGTGATATATTTTTATATGCTCTATTCGTGATAATTGCTATTTTTTACCCTCACTTTTATTTGTTTCTTTTGAGAGTGAGCTTAAGAGATATTGTGATTACTGAATCTGAAGGTTGAAGGAGTTGTTGATGTGTATGAAGGTGGTTCTTGTTGTAAAGTATGTTAGTAATTGTTGGATGTTTCTGTGTTTCGATGTTGCTATTACTAGTAGACTAATAGGATTGGAGAACAATGGCCTCTTACTTTTGAAAGCTTATTATCATGCGACGATCCAATGATGAACATGCATACCCCCAGCAGGACAGCACATCTTGCTCTGTTCGACCTTACCCGACCTAGTATACTCTTCACTTCAGCATTGAACACTATGTTGTCTTGGTGTTTTAGTTCTCAATTTCTCATTGTTGCTTATGGTGTGAAGACATACTGAGTGACTGATTTCTCTCATGATTCATGAACATTTTAGAGTGTATTACTTGTTAATTTCTTCTTTGCTGCATCCTACCATTGTGGTGTCATTGACTTGACCTTGGTTAGTCTGTAGAGAATGCTTTTAGGAAGACTTCAATGTTTAATTCGCCTCTTTTATGGGTGCATTTTCAACCCAGTACAATCCCATCTCAGATAGGGTACTGAGGGAGCCTAGGGAGAGACTGTTTCCAGAATGACCCGCTTGGTACCTTTGCATTTTCAATAGATACAAGGGTTTAATACTTTGATAGTTGCTTTGATTATCTGAGCATCTGGAGTAAGTGTAGGGAACTAGGGATAACTTGAGAGTTCATTTAAAATATTACACACTAGTATATTTACCGTCTTTTTTGCGCCCTCTGCTTATTGTTATTTCCTTTGACTCTTAAGGATATTGGTTGCTAATGTTTCTCATCATTACAGACTGACTGGGAGGGTGGCTTCTACCCAGTGACAATGCAGTTCACTGATGATTACCCAAGCAAACCACCAAAGTGCAAGCTTCCCCAAGGCTTTTTCCACCCCAATGTCTACCCATCTGGAACTGTTTGCCTCTCCATTCTTAATGAAGATGGGGTGAGTTGTTTTTATCTTTGTTGAATTGTGGTAGTTGTTCTTGGTTAATATATCTTTGTAGGTTGGTCTTCTGCATGAGGTAGTGCGTTTTTTTGGCTCCATGATGTGTGTTTTCCCCTACTGTAGGACTGGAGACCTGCAATCACTGTGAAGCAGATCCTCGTTGGCATTCAAGAGCTGCTGAATGAGCCTAACGCCGCAGACCCTGCCCAAACTGAAGGGTATCACATGTTCATTCAGGTATGCCGAATGTTTAAGATTTTGGTTGAATATTTGTCATGTTGCTGCTACATGTGGGATTTTTTTTTTCTTCCTCTGTTTTTTCATGACTGATCTGAGTAGGTTTAATGTTATCCCCTGTGGTTATCATTATTTATCTATAATCTGTGTGATCTTGCATGGTTAAGTATTCCCACAAGTTGGTGTTTCATGTGTTCATGAATGTTTTTTGCCTTGTGTTTTATGGGGAAGGGAAGTTTCAAAACTGATGAGAATCAAAATTTAGCATATCAAGTTCGTATATTTCCTGTGCACTGGATGTATCCATCTTTAGCAACGCTTTATTTATTGCAGGATAATGAAGAGTATAGGAGAAGGGTTCGTCAGCAGGCTAAACAGTACCCAGCGATTGTTTAATGGTGAATGGATTATATCTAGAGGGTAGAGTGTTGCATGTCTAGGAGTAATTATAAAGTTCAATGCCTTTAACAAATATTCGAAACGTTGGAGCATTTGGTCAATGCTGTGCAAATTGTGTCACAGCCTTTTGTTGGTGTCGGGAACATTAGTGGTGTTCTCACATGAAAACTCGTATTTATGACGTTTCATTGTTGGTATAATGAAATTGGTTCCAAGGATTCACCACATTTTACTTCGAGTATATTTTTCATTCCGTCTATCAAAAGAAATCCTTATCTGCCATAGAGAAGTTTTGTCAAAGAGATATTCGTATGCAGCTAAAACTTAAAAAGCATGTCCATAACTGACGCAAAGGAGCTGATAAGTGATGACTGTTGCACTAAACTCACTGCAACAGCCAATAAATTGGATAATTTTACTCATAAATCACCAGTAGGACTGTAAGAGTACAACGATGCACTGCCACAAAACATTGTCATGGTCTATTTGACACTTTCTGCGAGTTTTATTCTTACGGAGGAATGAAATTTGAGCTAGTTGAGACTTGAGATTACCAGACAAATGCCGTTGCCCACTTTACCCAGCATCTGCTTATCATTTCATGGAAACTACATGGTGCAAGTAAAATGTGACTACCCTTTATCAGGGGAAAAATAGAAAGGAAGCGAAGTGACAACTCGACTCATTTTCATTTCGTCTCAATATCAGAGATGTCGAACAAACAACAGTGATGATAGAGAAGAAGTGGATGATGTTATCCCCTCACTAGTCTTGTTAATCGTAGAAGTTTAAATTGGTCGCCAAAATGTACCTGCATTGATGAGTGAAGTACTGCCTACTTGTTGGCTTCATGCCTCTGGTCTTTTGGCCTTTAACAGATTGATGAACTCAATCAATTGTGCCTGAGATGAACCACCGTCTTTTATAGCCCTTGTTGCTGCCTTGCTGAGTTCTTTAGCTCGCTGCCTCCTTCCAATTGCTGCCTCTTCAGTGCCCATGACCAGTCTCACTGCTGTGTCTAACTTGTCACTCTTCACCACTTCCCGATTCTCCGTATCCTGTACATCACACCATGTAGTCGCTCCGACAGCCACCCCAATCTGGAGCACATCGACAACAAACCTCTCATTGTAAAACTGCTCGGCAAACACAGGCCATGTCACCAGAGGTAAGCCTGCATTTATACCTTCTGTAGTCGAGTTCCAACCACAATGTGTCACCATCGCGCCTACTGCTTGGTGCTCCAAGATCAGAATCTGCGGAGCCCAATCTTCTATGATGAACCCCTTGTTAGTTTCTCTCATTCTCTCCTTGAACCCTTTTGGTAACCAATCTTCCTCATCACCAGTCTGGACGCCATTAATAATATTTTCACTCTTTTTTCTGACGACCCATAGGAAGTCATGCCCTGATGCTTCCAGCCCGGCTGCAATTTCTTTCAATTGCTGGTTTGGGAACTTGGTCAAACTGCCAAAAGTAACAAAAAGCACCGAACCCTGTTTCTTCTGGTCTAACCATTCGAGACAGGCTGACCAGTCTATGGTTCCCTTTCTCCCCCTCTCCGCCTTGATTGCCTCCTCATCGTCACCTACATTGAGAGAGACTGGACCAACTGTCCACATTTTCACCCCGGTAGCCTCTTTATAATAATCCACATAGCCTGGTTCGAGCTCGTAGAAGGTGTTTGCCACAATGCCATAGCTCTTGAGCTCAGCCTCCTTGATCTGTTCCATGAAAGAAGTAAAAATGTTTGGAACCAGAACCCATTTGGGTATCTGGGACTTCCGCATCTCTATTTTATCCGGCAAGTAAGGGAGGGTGAAGGTACCCTCATCTGAATCCACGCTTTCATGTGGCGAGTGAACCTTAACGCTGTAAGCGCAACATAAGGCGAAAACACTAGAGCTCTGAAATACCAATCTTGGGCACCCTATTTCCTTGGCAAAATCAGAAGTCCATGGGTAAAACATGTCTGAAATAATACAAGCAGGTGATATTTCCTTGATCAAACTTTGTATAGGCTTTTGAAGCATCACCAGGGCGTAGAATAGCTTAACCCCCATATCATTGGAAGTGACTGAAGCATAGTTTTCGACACCGTTGGGTAGTCCAACGGCACTAGCTGGAAAGTCGAGGACTTTGATTGTGATGGGCTCACCACCGCAGCTGGCGATGGATTTCTCGAAGAGCTTGGCATTGGCGGGTGTGGTGATGATAGTGCACTTAACAGTGCCATGCGAACTAGCAATAGTTTTGGCTAAGTCTACCATAGGGATCATATGTCCAGGAGTTGGAAATGGAAGGAAAACAATTTGTAACAAGGCTGCTTGGTCTTCCCTCGCCATCGAGCTCATGCTAATTTTTTCTTTCTGCTTTTTCCCTTGGGGGGTGGTGTTTTCTATGCCTTAATTCTCTCTACACTTATTTCTCTAATTCGCAAGCAAGAATTTAGTTAAGTTCAGTTTGTAGAGAACATTAGAACAATGACTCTCATGGACAAGCGGAGTCTCAGGAAGTGGAACAAATTTAATCCCGCTAAAACGTAGCTTCATTTTCAACTGCTGACTTTCTATTTATAGCTACAGATGGAATTAAGTCTAGAGATTTGCTTACTTTCCTCGATGTATTGGATCTTTTACAAGATTTACATTTCATTCTCATAATTGACAAACATACAATTAAACTGAGGTCTATTTAACTTATTCAGGCATAATACAATTGTGTTGAACATGTGATATAACTATGTAAGCAGTGTAAAATCAGCGCTTCTACAGTACACTCGGGTGTACGGTGTAATTTGCTCTTAGGGGCATTGAATTTCATCATCTTTATCTTTTTTAAAATTTATTTATCTATTGGTTATACTTAATTACTTATACATCTGAACCTTCTAAAAAAAATTAAATAAATATCAACTGCATAGTGATTACTGATTAGTGAATTAATGATTGACTACCTCTAAAAAAAACGAAAATAATGATTGACTTGATAATACATACATACGGATATGGACCATGGGCCACATATGGCCAAAGTAAGGTCCATTAAAGTTCACTGGACTGGACTAGTCGAGTCAGAAGCCCAAACATACTTACAAAAGTACAGTATATATTACCTTTCAGTCTTTTCACTATTGGGTTTTTCATCTCAATCAATAATCACTCATTCATTTACCTTTTCTTTTTCATTCTCGTCGTTGGGATGGACGAAATAGCGGCAGCATACTATCACCACCCACCACCGCCACTCCTACCACCACTATCATTATCATCACAACAACAACAGGCACACTACTTGCACGTGGCACCTCCACAATTAATCCCTCTCCAACAACCCTCTCACCACCACCGTATTCTTTCCCCTCTCTACCCTCCTCCTCCTCCTCCTACCCACTCTCTCTCCTCCCTCTCTTACTCTCAATCTAACGACGATGACGTTCGCACCCTTTTCGTCGCTGGTCTACCTGACGACGTCGTACCGCGTGAGATATACAACCTCTTCCGTGAGTTCCCTGGGTTTGTCTCCTCCAATCTCCGCAACCAATCCCAGGTATTTCCTATTATAATTAATTAATGCTCAACTTTCATTATTAATTAACTATTGTTATTTAATTTAATTATTATTTGGGCAGCCATTTGCTTTCGCGGTGTTTGCTGACCAAGAGTCAGCTGTCGCGGCAATGCACTCGCTCAATGTAAGTGTGTGTGTTGTTACTTCAATTGATAAATAACTAGATAGATAGAATTTTAGCTTGATAATTTCATGGTGTGAGATGTTATTGTAGGGGATGGTTTTCGATCTTGAGAAAGGTTCGACGTTATACATTGACCTAGCCAAATCTAATTCAAGGTCTAAGCGTCCGAGAACAGGTAGGTGCTTATTCGTTTATTCATTTGTTTGGCTACCTTTTGTATTTGTTTGCTTTGTTGTTTGAAGCACTACAACAACTTAGCTTAGCGTAGCTTTAATCGCAAGACTGATTGGAGTCGGCTAACACGGGCCAAAAAATTAACCTGCACGCGCGCGCACACACTCAACGTTCACACAGACTCACCCACACATACAAGCACACGCCACACAGACACCAAAGGAATAAAACAAACGCACGCACCACACACGCACCACACACTTGCATCACCGTAATCTTCAAATATAATCTTTTAGCTGGATCATATCTTTCCACCTTCTATGTCCAACCATGCCCTCATCCAAGTATGACGAGGTCTCCCTCTACCCCTCTTCACATGCATTTAGGAAATGAACCTTGTATATTTTTGGTGACTAGATGACGAAGGACGTCGATCAGATAAGAAATTGAAGGGATCATCAGCTACGAGAGGCGGTTATGATACAGGTAAGATGATGGCATCTGAATCTGATGTTTTTTTTGTTTGGATATTGGATGAATTTGACTTCTAATCATAATAAGTTATGTGTTTTGATGTTGTGTATTTCACGAACTATTCACCTGTTTCTCTACTCAGAGGACTACTGTCTAGTCACATGAGTGCACTTTTGTCTACAAACTCACACTGCACAATTTTTTTCACGGTTGGGCACAAGCAGGTCTTGGCAGCTTTCACGATCCTGGAATGAGTAATTCTGCTTACAACACGATTGGTTATCCACCTGCACGAAGGTCAATTGCACTACTGCACAACTTTTACTACTTCAAACAGAATAGTTCCATTAGCTCAGCAAACTGCACGAGTGTTCTCCATTACTTCTATCACAATTGATAGAGTGTTTTTTTTTTCTTTTCAAATTTCAATTCGTTCGGATAAAGTTAGAAGCTTAGGTTCTATTTAAAGGTTGATATTTGTTTCTAGTTAATACCTTTGGATGAAATTTTACTTCCTTTGACAGTCATTTGGGCTATGATGGCAGAGGCTTTGGTGAGACTGATGCTGCTAAATCGGTTAGTAGCCTTTTATGCATATGTTTCCTCTTCACAGTCACAGCTTCTATTATTATATCCCACTTTGCTATTTGAATAGTTTTCGTTAAGAGCAGTTGTTGTTACAGTACATTCATTGTGTGTAAATTATATGCCCATACAACTAGCTGTTCTTTAATGATTATAAACTCACAATGCGTATACGGTTTGATTCCAAACCACTTGAAACTTCTTGGCTTGATGTTACTGAAAAGGTGAGTGAACTTCAGCATTCTTTGTTGGCTTACATTAAAAAGAAGACAAAGATGTCAAAAAAGGGCTGAATCGTCCTTCTATTTTTATCTTAGAATAGATGTCAGCTTAGAATAGATGTACACTGCATTTAGGAAATTAACCTTTTGTTAAGGAAGAGAACGACAGGAACTCTGTTACCCCACCTTGGAGTGTCTCCAACAACATAGCCTTTGCAAAATGTGTTTTGGGGCTAGGCATATACTAGCAAAAACCATTTAGGGACACAGACACACTATAGAAGGCTTGTGTACAGCGTATCTACACACTTAGCACTCATTCATCAATCAAACATGTGCTTGAGGTAGCTACTGCCTGGGGATGAATCATTTAGAGACACAGGCACACGAACATGAACAATCACAATGAAAACAATTTTGTGCTTACCTCAGATATATACGAACCCTTTTCTACGGCGCACGTGCGCGTGAGCGTGTGCACGCTCACACTATAACCTTGTGCAGCATGTTATTGTATAAATGACCACTTTCCATGGCCAAAAGAGAAAAGCAATGCTCGTCGCTTGGCAATTGTTTTTGTTATCCTGTTCTCTTTTCTATATGGTAGATGACCAAATAGTGCTGCTTGGCATTTTTATATTGTTTCAGTTGAACATCTTCTCTGTGGCTGTGAACTTCTCACTATTTTTACATCTTATCTTGCAGATAAACTCTACTGCCTCTCGTGCTCCGCAGAATAATCCTCCATGTCCAACAATTTTTGTGGCCGACCTAGGTCCAAATTGTTCAGAGCATGAGCTAACACAAGTGTTCTCGAGGTTTGTAGCAGCTGTTTTCTTGTGTTTGTACAGTTAGGAGCATCTTTTCTTTTGAAGTGTGTTGCAATGCTCCTTGTTTTGAACAGATGTCGTGGATTCGTGAAACTGAAGATTCAGAACACGTATGGGGCTCCTGTTGCCTTTGTTGACTTCCAGGTATGCACACTTCCTGTTCTTTTTGGAAGTTCTAACAGATAGTAGGAGTTGATGTATAGGGTATCTGGTACTGTCACATGTTTACTGTATGCTGCAATCGTTCTAGTAATGAGACATAATTTAGAATTTTATGGATTGAAGCTTTCGTTGCTGCAATGTGTGTGAGCTATTAACTCTACGGTATTGAGAACATAGTTGGTGCGCATGCCTGTCTGTATATCTTCCTGTTTTTTCGTTCCTCTTGTTATATGCAATGGGTTTGGAATTTAGGATCTACTTTGGAAATTGACTCTCGTTGCAACCAGGAAATGTCTCCGTCAGCCCTCTTGACCTGAGAACTGTCATGTCCCACATCTTTTGTGCAGGGGTCTTGATCCCGTAGTGGGTGCCTTTTTTGTTTTTATCATTTATTTGCAGTCGTTGTTTTTCGGAGGTGTGGTTTGGATCTGTAAGCACTAAGCAGTGTCAGGGATGTCAAAATATACATTTAGTGTCCCTGGCAACACCAGCACCATCAAATTTTGTTGAACTAATCAGTTCTCTTTCTGGGGCAGGATACTGCTAGCTCAACTGAGGCTTTGCAGTTGCTTCAAGGCTCTGTTCTTCACTCTACTCCAACAGGCGAGGGAATGCGTTTAGAGTATCCTTTTGTGGGAGTTGCACTAGCCCTTGTCCCCTCCCCATCTGTCTCTACTACTTTGGTTATTGTGTTTTCTTTGTCTGGCCTTTGTGGAAAATTTTGCTTAACAATGAATTCAGGTATGCTAAGTCGCGAATGGGAATGCGGAGGAAGCGCAAGTAGATTGAAATTGAAAAACAGCCTAGAGGTGATTGCTGTTTCTTGTATTGTAACTGCAAATTTGAGAAGCATCAGAGCTGTGAACTGACATCTCGAATGTCTGAAGTTCATTCATTAGGCTGTGTAATTCCCTAACTGAGCGAGTGACAGTAGAAGTATGAAGCCGTTGCTGCTTTTTGTACTAGTACTAGTAAATACTCAATTCTGGATATACGACAGTTTTACTTTTCTGTGGTGTTGTATGCCTGTCTTGACAGCATTCGTCAAGTGGAGATGAAAAATCAAGTATGGGATGTATTGGACGAATTTTTTATTATTAATATTTCTTTTTACAAAATTGCTGTATTTCACTAATTTAGAGATGAGGAATTGCTAGAAAATTATCCTTTACCTCTGTTATAAATGGTTGGTCTTTGTTTTCCTTGTACACCAGACACCAGAGCTGCAAATAGCAGACATGTCTGTTGTATCGAAGCAATTGCTTCCTGGTGCTAATATCATCGAAATGGAAAACTCAAATGTGTCTCAATTGTGTTTATCAAAAACTGATAAACACATTAGCTGCCTATTTCGGGCACTATGAAGAAGTAAGCTCCTATATCTCTTGGACTAGTGTTAGCCGTTAGGGAAGTTCATATTCTGCCTATCAAAGCTGGAGGCAGGAGCCTCTTGTATCCATTTTTTTAAAAAGCGGCTAACAAGATGAAGCTACTATATTGTGGAACAAAGAAATCAAATCGATGAGAACATAACCTTAGACTGCTGGAAGAGAAAATATAGAGAAAAAAAAACTTTTTAACAAAAGCCATTTTTTAAAAATGATATGTCAACCTCTGTATATTCAATCCAATTGAACAACATTACCTAGTATCACTTCACATTTCTTTTTTCCTTCCATAAAACACTACTGTTACAATAAACAAAAGCTCCCTTAAGATGCAAATATGCAATTCATCATTTGTAGAGAAAATTTGAATTTGAAAATAAAACAACTTTGGTCAAATAAACCTCACAAGGCAGGCAGCTCAGGAAGCACTGCTTCATAGGGGTTCACTTATTTCAAGCAGTTCATTTTTTAAACCAGTGAAAACCATAGAATCAGTCTCAAATGGTTTGCATTTCACCAAAGCTGAAGGGACTAAATCTTCATCCTCAAGTGCTGAAGCTCTCTCTCCAGCCTTGGGAAAACATGGTATTACTCTTCGCTTAACAGGTATTGGGTGTATCAACTCAAATTCCAATCCCTGTTGCTTTAAGGCTGAACTCACAAATTCATAGAGCGCACTGGTAGGCTCCCTAGGAGAGAAAACACCTTGAAGAACCACGCCATCAGGGAATTGTACCCGTATAATAGCTCTTTTATATCTTCTCTTTAGAGCTTGAGCTTGCTTCTCCTTGAAAGATTTAGGGATCAATAGTTGAGAATCTGCCATCTTTTTCTTTCTCATCTCAGCTTCTCTTCTCACCTCGTCTAAAGAGAGGTTATAAAATGACTCAGGTAACTCAATCCTCGCTGCAACACTTTCAGGCACTGAAAAGAACACCTTAATTTGTCGATCAATTACCTCTGGCTCTCTCGGCTTCACTTTTTCCGGTTCAACCTTCTCCTCTAACTTTTCTGAGGCTACAGAGGACACATTCTTCTTTGGCTCCAATACTCTTGCGGCTTCATTCAGCAATATAATGTTCTCCTCTGAAGGGGTATCCATTACAGCCCACATCTCTCCATCCTCTTCTTTAAGTTCAAACCCAACGCACTCAAGCAACTCAAGACCTCCAGCTACTTCACCCACAGCTTCCCTTATCTTAGGATTGCCCATTCGAACTTTACGAAACTTGGGATTCTCAGGTTCCTTTACTACATTCCGCAACAATCTCAATAGAATTTCAACCGAACCCTCTGTTGGACTCGCAGAAAGATAACTACCAACACAAGCTTCCACTTTATTCCTGTACTCCACTTCCTTACCACCATCGTCCACAGAACCCGAACCACAGCCACCATCACCACCAGCATTGTCACTCGGATTACCAATACACGATTCAATGTGCAACGAAACCTCATCCTCGGACGCAAACCCACAATTACACACAGGGCATTCAAACACATTCAGTGAATAACCATTCTTGTTTCTCGCCCCTGTCGTGATCAACGAGTCGAACGGATCAAACCCATCTCCACGGGGTTGATCAAGTGTAGGATTTGCATTCAGGTTTGCATTTTGAGGCTTATGATCCTCAACAACAGAAGGCCTATTTAAAGGGGTGTCAGAAGAACTACTAGATGTCTTCTGAGGTAAAGGCCTCGAATCCACCACAGCAGTAGAAGATGCAACAGCTGTTGGGTTCGGCTTCGGTTTCGGGTTCAGGTTCGGATTGACATAAGGGGCACCCGAGGAGGGTCGGGCAGGGGTTGAATTGGTGGGTCCAGATGATGATGAGCCCAAGGTTCTACCTTGGCCTTTAAATTTGCCAGATGATGAGGTTGTTATCTGATTATTCATCTTTTTCATGAAACCCTTAAACTTGTCTTTCATATCACCCATCTTTAATATATATGTTTACTACTCAGGTTTACAAGACAAATAAGAGCTCAAACTAACACCAATCAATTAATCTAAAACACTAGGAAAGTAATTGCTCTTGTAGATCTGAGAAAGGGGAGGGAGAGAAAGGAGAGAGAACGGACCTGAATGGTAGGGCAAAGAGACAATCTGATAAATAGGAGCAGACCCAGATATATGAATAAATGAATTTGATCGATCTAATGGGGGTATGTCGTATGTGGGATGTTATGTTTTTCTTTGTCAGCCTCACTAAGGAAATGAAAATAAACCCCAGCTTGCATTGACTTCTTTCCGCGTTTATTTCAAGTTACGACCAATATAAAAGTCAAGGAACTTTTTTTTATTTGAGTTGTTAATATTCAGGAATCTTTTGTTCAAAATACTTTCTTTTTGCTGAGTTTTTTTTGTTTTTTTTTTGTTTTGAGAACCTCTTTTTACTGAGATCTTAGAAGAAATAATTGAACAAAAACATACTTGAAGGGTACAACTGTTATATTGATGACTTCCCTTTTGATTTTTGGGACTTGTGAGTTGAGCAAATGCATGAAACCAAACCAAAAACTTCAATCTGGATTAGCAAGCCACAAATTTACCTTCAGACAATATTTGTTGTCACTTTATAAAGAAGATGAAATTAACCTGCCCATTTCTGCCCATTTGCACGACAACCAATCTCACCACCTTCAAAATTAGCAATTTTGCCCAAGTAACTCCTTACCGATTAAGATTTTTTGTGGGGTGAGAAAGAAACTTCAAAAATGCATACAACAGTGGCTATATGCCTGTACAGGACCAGAACGATATTGTTCTATTCCGTGAACCCATGTGTTGTTTCTCCTTATTTTCGCCATTGCCCCCAAGTCTTTAGTATTTGTATTTTGTGAGCACATGGTGGTTACAGATGACCATAAGCAGCGTAGACTCGTAGAGAACCAATTACAGTACGTAATAGCAACAATATAGACCAAATCACAGCACAAAAATAGAGAAACCGAGATTGAAAAGCCTGAGCACCGGTGCGAATAATCATTAAGATCAAGTTTATTGTAACCTCAGCCGTGTAACATCGATTCTTAGCTATTTACAGATCGACAAGCTATCTTATGCATTATATATACATGGTATACTACACAGGATCTACGGCAAAACTGTGCAACTCCGCAAAATTGCTGTCACTCTGGTGTATGTACTAACTTCTTTGGTTCTTTACTTCTATGTGATGAAAGAATCACTAGTCCCTCTTGCAAACAAAATAGGCATTGCAAGCGAATTTGTCTGAGAGTCCCTCGAACGTGCAGGCAAACTGGACTGTAGTAAGCCTCGCACCAGCAAGCACACCATAACTCACCTGCAACCACACCATATAACTCAGAAGACAATTACAAACAAATTGAATACTGAACAATACAAAGTAATCTTCTTTCCACACCCTAAGTCCCAAATTTATTGGAATCGGCTAGCAATGATCAAATGGGATCCACCCATGTACACGCAGAACATAGGTTTTGTGTGTTGGCTGTCAATGATCTACCATACAACTCTCTTACTTTATTAATGCTTGAGACAGCACATATTTTCAATTTTCATATCTGAAATTTCGGAGAAATATGTGTGAATTTTGTTCCACTGGATGTCCTCCAAGGATCAATTGGATAGGTGACAGTAGGAATACTCTTTCTAGCACACACACAACAAAACTAGAGGGAACCTGACATAGAAAGTCGTTACCTCTGCTGACAACGAAGTACAAGGTGTACCCGCATAAATTGTTCAAAGGGAATTAGGAGCTCGCTGGAGTACAATTAATCAGCTTCCTCACAAACAAGTAGCTTTTCAACTTGGGCTGCTGCCAAATAACGATCTGGTAGGAACTGATACAGGAACCTGTGCTGGAGACCACATACTAACTCCTTCCTTGGACACCAGATCCATGCTCACATTCTCACTCAATGGTGAATAAGGTTTGGTTACCTTCTTTTTCAGATGTCCCTGTATAATGTTTAATACATGAACATCAGAAATCTTCATTAAAGGCATCTCTCAGACTCAAAAAAAGAGGCCTTCAAAAACTAATAAACCAACAAGCTAAACGGAATACAAGGGAATGTTTAGCTAAAAGATGCTAGTGCACAATACACCAAGGATCTTATATTATGTTGGAAGTACAAAGACGGGTGGGAAGGACATCTCAGGTAATGTAACAACCAAGGTAAGGTAAAATCCAACATCAGCGACATCAACAACAACATAGCTTAGGCCAAATGAAATTCTCGCCACAGAGTCACAGACCACGTATGCGCACACACACACAATCCACCTAAACCCTCAAATGAGATTCTTGACAAAAATCATTTCTCTCCCTCCCATCCCACGTCAACCCATACTATCATCCAAACAAGTAGAGTCAACCAACTTGACCACCCACATCCCAGTTTGACGAGACCTCCCCTCTATCTCTCGCCACCTCGTCGCTCGCCCACTACATATAAATTTAAATGAAAATAACCTAACCAAGTGTCTCTAAACATTTTTTTCCAAGGAATGTCAAAATAACTTCTTAACAAGGTCAAGTTTTAAAAGGTTGAAGTATGTCAATTCACCACTACACTGAAAAGGTAGGTACACAGTCTACAACAAAAGGTAGGTTTACAATCTACACCACATATAAAGTGTTAAGACACTTAATTTCCAATGGTATGAATTGAGGACGAGAAAACCTAATTCAGTAGGGGATAAAACTTGTTACTCAAAACCATTTTCATCCCTATATATATCATCCTTACCTTCATCTTGTTTGGTCCATATGTGTTCATCGCTTGCTCGACGGCAGTGTAAACCTCAAAAGACTGGCTAGAATCACGATTACATTTTACTATGCGAACTTGATCCTTTGAATCTACAGACTTGGATCTTAGATAAAGGATCACACGTGAAGGTGGTGCCTGGAGCTGGTCTTTCTTTCCATGAGATAACTCCATAGTAACTAGATCATCCCATAGAACATCCCACAAGATTGAACATGGATCTTTAGCTGCACTGAATTTCTTCTGATTGACGATGCTCAGGGGTTGCTGATATTGGAAATAGAAGGTTCAGTTTTTCAATTCCAGAGAATTACCAAGATAGTGCATCGGAACTTGGATGATGTTTCTATTCAGAAAAAGACAGACAAATACATAAAAAAAGAGGAAAAACTACAGGTTTGTCTGGTACATCATCAACTTACTTGCAGAAGCACAACTCTACGGTGGGTGACTATCAGGATTCTTCCTTTCGGAAGCATAAAATGGTCTTCATATGCATCTGATAATGCGAACTTCCCGCGCACTTTGAACAAATCAACTTGGCCAAGAAAAGAACCTGATTCAGCCAACTGCAATATAACCTTCAAGATTGACAGAAAGAACAGGGTTATGGGTTAGCGCCCGTTATGGAAAATAGTTAGTCCATGCATAACTGATTTCATTGATGTAAATTGGTTGCCTATGCAGAGGCAATGCCCCTCCCCCCCTGGAGCACCTGTTGGTCTAACTGTCCAACTTTACCCACAACAAGAGCAACAACTAAGCCTTAATCCCAAAACTGATTGGGCTCAGCTAGCATGAGCCAAAACAGAATTCAACAATATACACATATGCGCGCGCGCACACACACACCCAGAAACACAAACACATGCACCCACCCATCCACACTCAGCGAAGCACAAAACGAATACACACACTACAACACAGATATGCAAGCACTCTGAAGCACACACCACACCCACACCATTGGAATAAAACAAAGAAACACAACAGCACACACCACCTTCCCTACGAGAGAACAAATCTAGAACCGGAATTTCTACTGTACAATTTTACAGAGGTGGAGCAGGAGAAGGAAAAACCCCCAGACTAATAGGTCTATGTGCAATCATTGCAAAAGCAAAAGCTTCTTAACAGAACAATTTAAAACATAGGCACAAAGTAGCTTTTACATCTATGGATTTTAACACTACATCCAGAATTAGTGGTCCACATACTTGTATAACTTTAAGGCACCCGCATACATGGCGCACACGCTCTCTAAAAATTTAGCCCAAGAAGCAAGGCTGGACATTGTCTCTCCTATTAAGAAGCATCTTATAGAATTGGTTACAATTGGATGATGACGCAAAAAAAGAGTTGTGTACCTGTCCTTGTGCCTTGTATTCGTCATATGGTCTAAGCAGGTTATCTCCGCTAATAACTCGTGGAAGCCTCCTTCTCAAAAGTTGTTCTTCAGATGTAAGAGCAGCTTGCAATTTCATCCTCATTGCATTTGCGCCCTCGGTAGTTTTTGACAAAAGATCCAACACACCACTCATAGGCTGTGCTGCAGCACCTATTAGTCCTTTCCCAACACCTTGGACAAAACCTTCAACACCAGATGATTTTGCACCCTCAAGAGGCTTTGTTAAGATTCCGGTAACACCTCTGAAAAAGCCCTTCGCTAATGCTCCACCCCCCTCTCGGATAACATCACCAATGTCTTCCACCTTTTCCTGCAACAAATTCAGGAAAAAAAGAGCAGTTATTTCCTGGAGGAGGCTGTAAATCAGGCACACAAGTATACTCATGATAACAAAGAAAGTTTTTTTGGGGGGCACGCCTAAAAAGCATTATTGAAAATTTTACCAATGCGGAATCATGTTTATTGCCGGATACATAGATTGTCAACTCAGAAAAAGCTTAAATTGCAGCATCAATCCAGATAGCTCAGAAAATATTTAAGGGAAAAAAAAAAAAGTACTCCCTCCGTTTCTAAAAGTTCTTCCACTTTTCAAGAGTGCACACATTTTAAGAAAGTTGGGAAAAT
>ONZK01002059.1:51101-63375 GCA_900322385.1 Pharnaceum exiguum | reverse complement strand
CAAGGGATAAATGAGTCCTTTGGCCAAAAAAGTCATGTTAGATATGAAAAGTGGAAGAACTTTCTGAGACAACCAAAAAGGAAAAAGTGGAAGAACTTTCAGAAACGGAGGGAGTAACATAGAAGGTCAATCATTTTTTTTTAAAAAATAAAACATATCTTCACTCTTTCTATCAAACAGACTTGTCTTTTAGCATTTGCTAAAAACATGTTCTCTGTCACAGCTCCCTTTGAATTAAGGTTAAAAAATTTATTGAAAGTGATGAAAATAGTTTAGCTATAGACATTAACCATTTGGAAGACACGTTTGGCACTTTCTTTCATTGTTTTTCATTTATTAAAACTTATCTATAATTATAAATAAGGGTAAGGCTGCAATGCTGCATACACCTTGCCCATCAGTTATATCAGCCTCAATCTATTCAAGAGCCCTAACATGTTACCATCAAAGTAAAAGCAAAGTCCACAAAGCCATGATATCACTAGGTACAGCAGTTTAATAATACTAATTTCCTAATAATGCAGTACACAAGTTTACAACATATAGGAAGAGGGGTTGATTTATACTAGCAATATACCTGTCTTTGTCTGCTCTGAATAAATTTCTTATCCATTGACAATGCTGCAACACCTTTGCTCATGTGCCCAAGAGCACTGCTTGCGTTACCTAGTATATCAACACCAGAGAGCAACTGAAGCGGTTGGCTCAGTAAATCCTTCTGTATATTAGAGGTAGCATTACTGATGACAGCACTCTGCCTCATGCACACATTTTCCACAAATCTCGGATGTATCCTGACCTGATAAGTACATGAAAAATCGCAGTTCAAACCCAAACTACTCTCTCATGAAAATTAAGACCGACTGAACAAAATTCCGAGTCTAAAGAAACAGTGCACTAAAGGTTATTTCAGTGTCAAAATTTTTTATGCAAAAACATCTGGCACCAAAGTCAAGGAGACTATGAATAGATTGAGCAACTTCGTAATAAATCCATTAAACCAAAGAGAAATAAACTTACAGGCATATTTTCCATGTTTCCCAAAGCGGTCATCAAAGATGCCCAGAAGCCAAGGACACCTTTTGGTCGTTGAGTTGGGGACATAACCATTGACACCTTAAGACGCACCTCCGAGATGTCAAGGACCCTGTCATTTCACACAATTTTTGACCTCATTGCTAAATATCCTATCATATAGTAAATCTATGTAAATTATTTGATGATTATACTGCCATACCCGATCTGGATGATTGGATCGATGGACACAGCATTTTGTTTAGGGTCCTCCACTCGGTTTAGGTTGACCTGTTGGACCATCTCATGAAGACGCCATATGATTGGTTCGTGAACATTAATCAGAAAAGCAGAATTTTCGGGGCCCTGATTTGAGATCAGAAGATTAGTTTAGTCACTCAATGAAATAAGGATAAAAGGGCAAATTCAATCGTACACCCGGTGTATCTTGCACCGTACACCCTCATTTTTAAGTAGATAATTAAATATTGGGCCTATACCTTTTTTTGAGGAGTTGGGCCTAAAATAAGAGAGAGAAACAAATTGGGTGTACGGTGCAAGGTACACCCGGGTGTACCATGGAGATACTCGGATAAAAGATAAGAACTAGGGTCCTCTTTTTTTCTTGGAAAAAGCTACCCAGAAAGTTGACTTTTCTAAGAAAACCACCTAAAACTGTCCTTTTATTTTCTTTAAAAAACACCTTAAAAACCACCTTAAAATAGAGGGTATGAAATAGGAGGAAATAAAATAAATAGAGATAAAGCAGTATGTAACTAGTGAAAATGAATTAAATCATCGAGAAAACATAAGAAGGCGAAAAAAATGTTGCTTCTCAAAATGACACATTTTATGTGGTTTCTTATAAACTAATCAACTTTGTCTAGGTGGTTTTACCTAAGTGCGAATAGATGGAGATCTTTTCATGCATTCTTCACAAAATTTTATGAAGGAAAGGTTAAAAAAGAATAATCATTACATGAAATCCAATGTAGGGGTAAACAGATGAATCAAGTGACCCGTCTGATTGAGATGTGGCGGAGAACTTCAATAGATAGTCAATCTCCTCTTTGACTTTCTGAGGTCTGAATAGAACTGGCATAGGAGTCAGCGGAAGCTGGTTGTCCACTTGGATTCCACGCATTTTGAGCTTGAATCTGCAAGAGAAATAGATAAAAAGAATCAAACATTGAACTAAAATTTATACAAATGCTAAAATTGCTAGGTCCACACTAGCTCCTCATGGGAAGGCAACTTATGGGTTAGGATACCTAAATCTAGATCATTCAGCTTTGCTTCAATTCAGTGGTATCAATGATTCTCCCCACCAATTGAGAAAGAATACCATGAGTAGCATGACTATCTTTCTGGTTAGGCTTTCCTTTTGGTTCCAGCAAGAGCAATAAATGCAAAGACGTTACATGTTTGCATGTAAATATTGAGCGTAAACAAAATAGCCTAAGCTGTGAACTGTACGCAGCGAAATGCTAAATTTTGATGCACAATCTTACCTACTAGTTCCAGACCCCAAGCCTGTCGAGTGTGACAAAAGGAGATTTTGAACTGATAAATAAAGTATCTCTTCAGGTGTATGGTCGACAATGGATAATCCAAGCTCTGAGAGTTCAAGAACAGCGTGGAATTCAGTATTTGTAGTGGATGGAGTATACTGCTGATCTGGATCACTTTGATGATGGGGTGCCACATATGGTGAGGCCCTATGGCGCACTGCCGGTAGTGGTTCATCTTGAGGCATCCAATCACTAATCTTCACAACATTCATCCTGCCTTCTTTAATGATGGCCACACGTATAGCCCTAGATGGTCCACCTCCAACGTTCATGGGTTGATGATCAAATACTTCATCAATGTTATACTTCACAGCTCTTTGAGGATCGGATCCATCTACAAATAGTTCCAACAGACGCTTTCTTCCGACATCTTCCCATAGATAAGCAGTGGCTGCATTTGGAGAAAGATACCTCCAAGATTCACCAACTCCATCAACTTGGCGAAAATGAATTGGTAAGAACATGGAACGATTTTCAATCCTGGTAGAAAACAAACGTTTAATCATTATGGCACACGAGCGACATTGAAACAAGCGGAGCATAAACATGTTAAAAAAAACGAGAGGGAAAAAAAAGGCCTATATACAACCCCCTTCTGTGGTAAAACCTTTTCACTCGTCAGCAGGTGAGTGAAACTATCTATGTTAGAGGGTAATTACGTAAATTGCTAAGATCCCAAACCGTTTACAGCAATATATGAGTGTGCATTCTCAAATATCAATCAGAGACATTTTATGGCAAAAAAAAACTGCGCAGGAAAAGATACTCTTAAAGTTCTAAAAATGTAAAACAAACCTGTATAGACTTGATAGTGATTTTGGCCGAAAGATAACTTCATAACGTGAATTCTTCGGCCCAGTTCTTACAGAAACTCGCAGGTTTATCTCACTACCTCCTGTATCACTCTCCATGACAATCATCATTACGCCTTCAGATCCGACACTAAATGGTCTGCTCCATTTATAACCATCGACGCGTAGCTATGAAAAGGAGTTAAAAAAAGGTCGATGACCTGGTAAGACAATCGATTATCCATCAAGGTTCACAGATGGGATATGGTCCACCTCACATTACCTTAAGCATTTCAACTTGCGATGAAGACAACCATTGGATGGGCTTCGGAGGATCTGATGGAAGAATTGTCTCCAAGGATGTTGTACCACACTGCTGAATGTATAGACTAAACCCAGTTCTGTTTATATACAATGTGTGAGGCTGGAAATGAACGACCTGAATATTTTCAAGCACGCATCATTATTTGCTGAGAAGAATGAAAGAACCAGAATACTAGAATAACAAATCAGGAATATCTTAGTCAAGGTGCAACAGCAACATGCTTCAAGGAACCAAGAGAAAATAGATGATATGGTGTCTACATGGTAAGGAAATTATTATTGTTTTCCTCTCCCTAGGACACTACTAGAAGGCCAATAGAAGTTAACTGATGGTTACCCGCAACTTGTTTGCACAGTGAGACAGCTCGACTGAAATGAAGGAAGCAGTTTGGCTTGGTAGAAAGGCCATAGATCATAATCCATACAGTGAACTATCAACTACCTTATCCAGAAAATGGTATTTGTAACCAAATGAAACTTATCCTCTCTCTTACTTCAACTGGGAATGCAGCCTTATTTTGACATAGATCTTCCAAAACCCGAATGCCAGGGCCCCAACCTCTGCCCTAGCTAAATAATTGATTATTTTTTTTGGAAATACCTAACATGTTGATCATAGGTGAAAGTTCATTGGAAGGAAGAAGTGCAACGGGCGTACTATGTGATAGGAATATTCCCTTTATAATAAAGTGAATGTTTTATGCACACCTATTTGATCTGCTGTACAAACACAGTCCAGTTGTAAATGGAGGTCACGGTTCAGAAGATGAATGCGCCATAGATACATATGCTACGATACATGACAAGACAAACAAATACCTTTGTTCTATCTGAAGTCATGTTAAGCTGTGCTGAAAGCTTATAATAAGATCCATCTGAGCTGAAAGCTTTGACATCTACCCGACCCTGTAAATCAGTTTACAAATCAGAAGAAAATCACCAAACTCACTCTTAAACAACAGGAACAATAAAGACAAACCAGCATAAGAATCTTCCAGCAATACCTTCTTCTCGAGCTCAAGAAGGGAAATACCAGGGCTGTAATTGTCAGAATTGCGTAAAGCAACAGCAATCCCTACTTTTGGTGACAGATACGTGTCATTACGGGATGTGAAAAGAAGAACACCTCCACGACCAACATAATCCTGGGGTGACAGCATGCTTGGAATTGGACTTGTATCTTCAATTGCATCCAATATCTGCACATTCCTGCTGGGTACAAAAGATTTTGCAGACTTAAGGGTGCTACTGTCTCCACCGTCGAGAGGCTCAATCTCAACGATTTGATACGCCACGGGTAGAGGGAAGTCGTTAATAATCCAATATGGTATGAAAATTCTGATAATTTTTGGAGCAGCACCAGAGCTTCCCATGTCACGCTCAATGCTCACTCTCACCCTCCTAGAGAAATATTACAAGGTCATCATTGGGTCCAAAAAGAACATTCACATCACAATAAAGTCATCACGAGATGGCAAGTAATCAAAGTGAAACATAAAACATTACTTCGAAATTGTCAAAGCATGACAAGCCATATAGAACAGGGATGCCACTATCAGTCAGCAGGGCAACGGTCCATATTTAAAGAAGCTATCATTTTCTTCTAATGTTTGCACATTTTCCAAACTTTTTTTTTTTTGAGAACTCATTTTCCAAAGTTGACAGAAAACTTTTTAATAGCAGAAACTTATCCAAAGACCATCTATAGTTGCCTATTGGCGTCTTATCAGGGAAAAACACTTGAGAAGGACACGGTCAATTTCATTAATTTATTACTCCCTCTGGTTTTAAATTAAGTTCCTATTTATTATTTTACGCCGTTTTTTTTATAAGTTCTTGGTTACCCAAATTGGGTTGGCCCTATTAGTAAACTTACCCAAATGCCCAAAGCCCTCTCCCCTCCCATGTGCAAATTCATGTTACTTTTGTAATGGTATGGGCACGTAAATTTTGTTTGGGCACGAGGATAGATGAGTAATTTGTCACTCAATTTTAGTCTACCTAAAATTGGTGAAAAAGCTAACAAGAACTTAAATTAAAACCAGAGGGAGTATGTTTTTTTCTTTCACTTCTGGGGGAGGGGTCAGGGGCAAGAATGAAAACTCGAATGGAGAGGTCTACTGTGCAAGGTCACAGACTAATGAAATGGTCCTCATCAATATGCAGTTTTTGGCACTTACGCGTTCATAAACAGACTAGGTACTAACACGGGATTTGAAGCAAGAACATTCATATTCTAACAGAAGAGAAGACTTAAAAAGTTGTACCTTCTCGTATGTGGCTGCACCATCCAAAACGATGACACATGATCACCAGAGGTAAGATCCAAGATGGAAACTGGGCCCTGCAGAATCACAGCTCATTAAGAAGAATAGTCACACCTACATAACATCCAGTATTAAGTTTAGGTAATATCACGTACACACCTTCTCTAGTGTCCAACCACCCTGAACTGATAGTGAAAGATATATGGGTTTTCTTGGATCTACCGTATAGACATGAGCACTCTTTCGAGAATAAATGATACCCTGGTGTCGCTCAACAGCTCTTCCTTCCTTTGTCTTCTCCCACACTGTAAACTCTGCTGGACACGGAAGTCGGTTCTCCAACTTCAGTGGTGAGTTTACAGATATTTTCCAATCATATACCGGTGCATTCAGCTCAGTATGAAGAACTGACGCATCTGTTCCGACACTAAGCCAGAATTGTTTGTTCTGGGAGCTGGATGAACAACATAAAAGAATATCCTTCTTCTCAAGTTCATTTAACTTGAACATTAAAAGGGACATATTATTTCCTTGCTTCATAGTTGTTTGCCTAGAAAGTGATGCTTGATCTGCTGGGTATTGATCCTTGGCACCGAGATAGACAGAGCCTATAGCAGCTGCGACACCCCACGAGAAAGATGAACCAGAAGAGCTGGCACAAGGGCGAATGAGCAGAAATTCATTCGAGTTCTTTAACATACATTTCCAAGGTAAGACATAGTTAGACCCAGCATCTAACGCCATAATCTTTTCCATTCCTTGATAAGCATCTCCAGTTCTAGAATTGATCATAGCTTCTGGAATCACAGATGTGTCAATCTGAATATTGGTATCGTTAGTAACAGTTGCAAGACTTCTAAATACGGCACGCTTTTTCCCATTTTGCATAGCAACTTCCATTGCTACAAGGTTATCATCCAACAATTTAGGCATCACTGAAAGTGGAAGCAAAGACCGGCAGCTCTCCCATGGACCATCAGGGCCAAGCCCTATCCAGAAGCCCACATCAGAGTCAGCATCATTCTCACTGGCTGTATCTACCTGTGAATCTACAACTGCTTTTCTCTCAAAATAAGAAGTAGAAACTAGCAGGCAGCCAAAATTGGTTACTGCTTCCTCATTTCCAGCCTGATCCTGATGTAGGAACAAAAAATTGTCAGAGAAAAGCAACATTAGATTGTATAGAAGTCGGATTAAATTATACTTACCCTTCTCAGAAGTGGATGCGAAGCTATATTCTTCAAGTCATGTTGCTCACGCAACATTCTAGATGAAGAAATCTTTTTTAGAGTACTTGTACCATGTCCAACAGAAAAAGAAGACGCTCCAATTACTTCACCTGTAGTAGGAATTCAAATGCACAAGTCAACCAGGGATCACCGCCAGCGATGATCTCTCACACAATAAAAAAAAAGTGACCACTGAATGCTCTTTTTTTTTTTGGGTTTCAACTTTCAGCAAAGAAGAGTAGTTAAAAAAATGCAGAATTGCAGATCACCTAAGAGGTCAAAAAATTCCTGAATCGGTCCTATTTACAGGTTGGCTCCCACGAATAGAACATAGTAAAATACGTCCTAAAAGAGACCAAAATGTTATCAGATCCAATAACGTAAGTGTATTTAATGACTTGGAAACAATGTGTCTCCTCTCCATAACAACCAAAATAGCCTTCATACAAATAGGAGCATACATCTCAACTTTATAAACTCAAAACCATTGCTTGAGTCATTTAAGGGTGTAATTTTTGCAACATATCCAGGAAAAGATCAGGGAGTAAGTAGGACCTTAGACGTAACTGCAGTTGAAGATGACATGAAGGAACAGAGCTCACGTAGGCCCAATGATGCTCAGGTGAGAAGAGCTGACAAGTAGGCAAATGACGATATACAGTCCTAAAGGGAGGCCAAGACAAACTTAGATCAAGACAAACTTAGATGAAGGAGGGTGGTCAAGATGGATATCACTCTACTTAAATTCGGATGGGAGTATAGTTGGAGATACAAGGGATTGGAAGAAAATGATCTAAATCAAGGATTTTGCTTGACGGTTTCAGTGGGTATAGTGGGTGCACCCATTGTCTGTGATTAAGTGTGCACATGGGTGCAAGTTGGGTATGTTTGAGTGTGGGTGCAGCATGTGGAGTATATCTTGTTTGGACCTTACTTAGGCAACCCCAAAATGGTTTGGGACCAAGGAAATTGTCTTTGTTATTGTAATATTCGTAGCATATCAATAGGGCTTGATGTGAGGTCTGGGATGATAGGATTGGAACCCATGACATTCTTTACCTAAAACAAAGGCGCTACCAAGCTGCGCTAAGATGTTGCAGGATAAAGGCTCTTTAAAAGGTCAATTTCTCACTGTCACTCCAAAATCCAATCAAATCACAAACACAAAACATGCACTAATTCCACAATCTACACACTACTTCAATCAGGTGGCAGAATCAGCATCTTAAAGCTAGATAAAAGTTGATTTTTGTCAACTGGGACTTTTGGCTTCGAGTCTCTCCCCAAAAAATTGGAAACATATAATAAACCCGCCGAAATATGAATTAAATAGGAGAATTTGGATCGTCTTTTCACCCTTTTCTCATCCTTTCAAGAAAAACAGAATGTTCTCAGAATTCAACTCCCTCATACGTTTTACCTAGGTCAACCACATTAAACAGATGAAAACATTTGACACATAAAAACCATGTATATATAAAGGATAACACACACCTTTTCCTGCTTTTGCAGCAAGGTTAGTCACCTCAACTTCAAGTTTAGCTGCACCCTGTAGATTCTAAGAGTTAGTTGAGAAGTAAAACAAAACAGTGGTATGTATCCCACAACAGAATTCAATGATGGTTCTTTTAGAGACAATGTCAATATGCTATATTGATTGCAAAATCAAGACACTGCTGCTTGTCTCTATTGTATGGAATTCAGAATGGCACATCAATTGCTTCCTAAAACAAAAGAAACAACAATAGGAAATTTGTCTATATAGTATGGAAATCTAAATGAAACCAAGTGACATGATTAACAAAATCCTGGGCCCCCAAAGGACTCAGTCAGAGGTGAGCCTTCTCATAAAGCCAAGCAGCAAGACTCTGCTACCCTTCACACCTCTATTAGTCTAAATACAACAACTTAGCCTTAATCTCAAAAATGACTGGGGTCCGCTACTTATTAGTCTTAGTGTCTTTGTCATTTTCGATAACTCTTCATTTTACACCAGTTTGTGAATGCATAACTGGAACTGGAAGCATATCAAATAAACAAGGTCAAACATTTAAACCGAGAGAAATTCATTATACCCTAGACAAGTAAATATACTTTCTCAGAAAAGGAAAAAGAATCTTGAACAAGACCATTTCAGTGCTAGCAAAACAATGTACACCATTTAAAGCAATGAAGAACACTCTCTGACTTCGAACGCCTTCACAACTAGAAAAATTTACTCAGCTTTCAAATGTTATTTTCTGACCGATGATACACCTGATGTCAAGTAAAGTGTAAAGTAGAACACAAATATTAGCCATGAAAATTTAAGTGTAAAGTAGAACACAAATATTAGCCATGAAAATTTGATGTAGAATGCCCCTCTCCACGGATATATTAAGATTGTGCGGAGTAATACCTGAGTAAATCGGAGATCATAAATAAAAAATTGCAATAAAAGCAGATCTTGACTACAGTTTGTGTGAGATAGTGCATACATACCTTTCGTGGAACTTCAAATATAAATAGCTCATTCCACTTTGCAGTGCCTACGTCAGTATCATTTACTTTTGCTATTAAAGGCCTAACACATTTGGTTCGTGCGCTCTGGGGAAAGAGTTTTTGCTGATCAGTGGGCTGATTGTCTACCACGAGTCGCAGCGCACAAAAGAAGTTGTGGCTGTTGCCGTCATCAACAATTGGTATATCCTGCACATGAGAGAAAATGTTAAGCCATTTCTTAAACATGTTTGGGGAAAATGAAATGAGTTAACCCAATCCCCCAAGTGAGCGCCAAATTACCTTTGTTTCTAATATATTGACAGCAACATAAAATCTTGCTTCTTTATTCTTATCAACATAATTCAATCTATCCGAAAATCTAGGAGGTGGAAGCCAGACAGAGGTTGAACCATCATTCTTCAATATATTGACAGCTTTTGTATTTTGCTCTAGCTTCTTCACATAAATATCACAACCAAGTTTATTATCTACTACTATTGTCTGAAAATCATCTTCATCCAGTGCCGAGAAGGTAGATTCATCCAGGCTTTTTTGATTAACATTTCCCTGCAAAATATTATACTGGTGAGACCTCTGATAATATATACAGGATAAACAACTTGCACAGTTGGTTTTACCTCATTTAGCTTCGCAGTTTTCTGCTCAAGTTCTCTTAGTCTTTTCCAAGAAAGAAGGGCCTCACCAAGACTATCCAGGTTAGCTGCACTGACATTAAGATTTACGACACTAGTCGCCGCAACACGTATTCTCTTTCCAAATCCAGGGGTTGGATGAGAATTAGTCTCATATGTTTCAAACCTTGATGACATCAGACATCATTAAAAATTAGCCAGTGTCAGAATCAACAAATTATCGTAGAAGACTAGTTGTACTGAAGTACACACAGTTTCAAATAAAGGGAGCAAGTACAAATTCCAAGGCTTTGCAA
The DNA here is from genome assembly GCA_900322385.1 of Pharnaceum exiguum. Lineage (NCBI taxonomy): Eukaryota > Viridiplantae > Streptophyta > Magnoliopsida > Caryophyllales > Molluginaceae > Pharnaceum > Pharnaceum exiguum. Next base: position 52,749 of record ONZK01002059.1, on the reverse strand, counting down.
TAACCAATGTGATTCCAAATACCAGCAGAGGCAGTAATTATTACTTGAAAATTCCATCAAAAGGCTCCAAAAGTGGCTCCCAGGCCTCCAACTGTGTATTGAAAGTTGATGCAGCCATTGAAGATATTAGCACAGAATTCATTGCTTCAAACCTCCCGTGTGTTACAAGTTTAATGTTTGCGAAAGTCACATCAAAAAACGGTGTCATCTGAAACCCAATGGATCATAATTAGATCCACAGACAATGAAGTGTATGACTAAAAAGATTCAGCGTGGAAAGCTTGTAAGTAGCTTACCATTCCTCCCAAGCTGTCTAGAACAGTGAGGGTCAGACACCTTAGTTTTATCTCAGATGTTACATTTTCACGAGCCTTAGGCTTCACTGGATCTCCAATTGAGTATGCCAAACGACTAGATGGCTTTTTCCAATCTGATCGTGCCAGAAATGTACATGCCTAAACAATGAATGAATCATGTAAATACTTAAATGAATCAAGAAAGTTTGAGAATAAGGTATAGTAGTATACCACACATATACCTTTAAGACACAAATACACAAAAAGTCGAAGATGCTGACCTGGTTTTCAACTTTCCATAAACTCCAGCACTGTGATGACTTTGAGCTTAAAGACCTTGACACAGGCACCTCAATGATTTTGGCTGGACCAACAAGATCCAGCCTTGGACAGCAGAAGGACTCAACTCGTGGTGGCTCGTCGGTTCGAGTGACAACACATCCCATTGCTGCATAACCTGGGGGTGCGATTGGATACCAGAAGAATGCCTCATCCATTCCTTTCCCAAAAATATGAGAAACTTTAGTGAATTGAACAGGCTTTGCTGAGATTTCTGGATTGTCAGCCAAGAAGATGATTCCAAGAGTAGGAGGCTCCAACCTGTAAACAAGAATTGAAGATGTATAAAAATTCCAAAAGAACACTTGAGCAGAAATAAGAAGTGTGAGTCTAATGAAAGAAACATACCCTTCAGTGATGCAATCACCCAGTATGGCATAACCAGGACGAGGTATCGGACGCCATATTGACATTGGGCGACGGAACTCCCCGCCCTTATCCCACCAAATCCTTTCAAAGTTTGGAACGGACATAAAACAATTATGTGCTCTTGAATATGATCTAAGGATATCCCATCCCGTTGACCCTGTACTTTTATTGTTTCCTTGAGAATTTTCAGGTTCACGGTCAATGCTAGACTTTGAAGAAGATTTCTTGGAGGAGGACCGATGCCTATGTGAGCTCCATTTTAGACTATGCATTAAGTCATAGCAGATCACTTTCGAAGGACAGTCCAGAGAAGGATGGGCATAAAAAGAGCCAAGAACATTGTCCAGACGCCAAATACTGAAGCCCGATGAAAAATGGGAATTAGAAGAAACATTCAGTAAGCATTCAGAAAATGTTGTAGATGTTACAAGGTCAGTTCGTAAGCAATAAACAACGTGACTTGGTGGCGGTTGATCTCCAATATTGGCCACACAACCCAAGGCCGTGTATCCTGGTGGGGCAACTGGCAGCCAGAGTGAACAATCACTGCCTTCGCTTTTATCAAATCCCAAAATCTCAGACAGATGTCCAATCAATTTGAAACTCAACGGTTTCCTCACACGTCCATAGGCGTTGCTCACAGA
>ONZK01002059.1:20115-38929 GCA_900322385.1 Pharnaceum exiguum | reverse complement strand
CGAACACAAGTAGCCAAAATTGCTACGCCACAACAATATCTTCTCCTTCCCTCTTCCAAAACCCTCAGACTTGTGTTGCATGAAATCCAGATAATGCCAAGCAGAAACCAAGTAAGTACCCACAGCAAAGAGTACCCCAATGAGAGCATACCGTGCGGAGAGAAGATTTTTGTAATTCTTTCTCTTCGTGCTACTGCTCATGCAATTATTATACTATATTGCCACCATTTCTTCCTTGCATTGATAGTGGATGATCTAGGTTATCTCAGATAATGAATCACATTGCTATATTTTCATTGTCAACATTGGAACCGTCAAAATTTAGTTTCACAAACCCGCTATCTGGAGTTCCTACTTTTGATTTCTAGTAAGCTCTGTAGTATGTTCATCAAACTCCCCATTTGGAAACACTAGATTTTAATGAAATATAAAGGCCACATCCGCATGCAATACGTATTTTTTCCGCAAGGAAACAGATTTCATCATGATACAGTTCAACAGAGAAAATCAATGATAGATCAGAAATTTCACAAACCTTTCCCCCACTGGCAAGAAGCTCTAAGATTAAGACCTCTTCCTTCTCCGGCCCATCTTCTCCACACTGCACACAAAATCATAAATAAAAGATAAATCCCCCTCACCTTTTATTGTAACGAGCATAATCAATTAACAAGCATTGATTAACAGTACATTGTTAAAGATAAGCAAATATATGTACTAAAGTACAGACCTACACTTATCTTGACAAAACAGAATTCCTTCGAATATGACACTTGCAGAAAAGAAGTCAAAAAACAATCAAATACTACTATGTTTCATGATTTTTATGAGGGATAGAATGAGAGACAAGCATAAAACAACAAACAATCTAAAGAGCGCAGTAGCAAAGATAATCCATGGGCAACCTTTCCATATACAAATAAGTTCGTCTCCATCAATGTCCCATTGATGACAAGATCAGCAGCCTTGAAAGTAGCAATTCGAGTATCAAAAGAACCTTCTAAACTGATACTAGAACCTCCAAGCAGATCACCAGATAAGGGAGCCTGAATACACATAGAAAAGAATAAAATATTACCAGCAGAAATGAGGACAAAAATGTGTCTCAGTTAGTCTGACAAACACGATTCAGATAGACCAGTTAACATTCTTACAGATGCTTGATATGTAGCCTTCACCAGTCCTTTCAGCCACCTGGACTTGTCAGACTCATTCTGGAATTCTATTATCAGTGTTCCAGAGGATTCTAGAGCCTGATGATGGAAACAGACAACAAGAGGGCAGGGATCAGGATAAAAGAAATTCAAAGCAATTTTCCACCTAAAGAAACCCATAAAAAGAAAAGGCAATGCAGGTCTGGGCTGGAAATAAAATACCCTCCCTAAAAGTTGAAGTTATGACAATAATAAAAGTGAATTGTGCACTCAGTAGATATTACAATATGGCTATCACCAATGCAACAGATACATCGTTACTAGAAAGTAGAAACTGTAATTGCCATTGCGTAACTCTTGAAATCAAAAACTTGTTATCAGAACAAAGGAAATTATATGTCGTGAACAAAGAAGATAAAGGATATCATGACTTACTTTCTGAATGTCCATGCCTCTTAAACAGATGGCAACACAAAAGAGTGATCCACCAACATTGGCTGGAGGAACTTCAAACACTTGTTTACCAGCCATACTGCAGAGTTTGCATAAGGAAAACATAAAAGGCACCAAAAGTTAGATAAATAGGCAAAGCAAAAGAAGAACAAGGACCATGTCAGCAAACAAACTGAACGCATTAAATCACCAAATATAAGAAGATATGGCAGACCTGATGCACCGTTGGTAGGAATGAGCCCTTTCACATTCCAACACGTACAGATAGAAACCTGATAAAGCAAAATAAGAAGTCTGCCATGCAGCGACAGAGTTGCCAATTCCCTGTATCATGCATACAGAAAAGCGTGCATGAGCAATGTGAAGCGGCAAAAAAGCTTGCAGATGCAGAGCAAACACTGAATGCAATAGCAAAAGTATTAAAGCAAGACATACTTTCCAAACAAGAATTCTTGCTTCCATGGCCATATCCGCAGGATTCCAAGGGGCAAGCTCAGGCTGGAAATCCTCGTCTCCACCAGTTTGCAGTGTACTATAAAGTATGTTAAGCAACTCCATCAGTCTACAGTATCTGGTTGGTGAAATGTGGACACCAAGATTTGGCACTTGAATAGAGATTCGTGTAGATGGGAAATTTGGATGAGGCACCCTAATCTGATAAGAGCGAGGGCACAGCAAAAAATCAAACATCACAAAGAAGGAAACTTGTACAATTTTCAACTTCTGTGAAAAATCCGAGACACCAATGAAACTGTAATCAGGAAAAATGTACCTGATCAACGATTACAGCCATCCCACACTTGTCAATCAAAGAAGAGAAACAGTCAATGCACTCTGCAGGAGTCTCTTTACGACAGTAATCCCCAGGTGAAGAGGTTAATGAACATTGCAAACTTTCAGATCCACAGACTGTAAAAAATGCAGCAAAATCCCTCCCAGAGATATAAAAGCGAGAGTACAGTGATTCATCTCGTTCATCATGCTGATCTTCCTGCAATAGAAGAGCATCAAGGTCACAGGGAATAAACCTAATCCGGAAAAAAATATTTGTAACAAACAAAACAAAGATAGAAGGCCTTTCACCCATTGCTATCACAGAGCCAACTGCATAAACTAATAGATCAGCTTACCTTTGTCCTTAAGGTGAAATGCCCAAAATCAAGAAGAAAATGACTATCACACTTGGATGATCCAGCAAACCGAATGGGGACTGTTACTTTAGGAGCAGCAAAGTCAACATCAAGCGCAAACCTGACAAAAGATATTAATTAGACACATAGTCTTGACTATTTTACCATAAGCACACTGCAGTTCCTCCAAAGAATCCCAAATTTATCCTTTACAAGGAAAAAATATGAAGAACCACGAAACAGGCCCTAAATCACACCCATGTCTGTTAAGAAGATTTTTTACAACTTAAAGAAAAAGAATACAACTAACTCACTGGAATAAGTATGCTGGTACCAAAAATAAAAGCAGTAACTACACTTGACCAAGACCAGGCACATTTCACATTCACACCCTTGCTAACATATGAATGCAATTGTGCAAATACTAATACCATCATGCCCAAAGACATAATGCCAACCACAATAATAGCAATCTGACGGCATCCTGCTCAGTACAGCAATGAGAATGTTAAATAATCTCAACCAAGGTCCCTAACAGACACTTGATCCAACAGCCAAGAAAACTTTCCAATAATTCAGAAGGCATCTCGCCCATACAAATCCTTTATATAAAGTAGCAACTATCAGTCAAAAAACATTTAGCAGTCCATCAATTTACAACTTTTGTCCAACACGTCCATCATGAATGAATGAATGATGCACTAAATTTTCATGATTGGATATCATAACTTCATGCCACAGCATAAAAGGTGAAATATGATCAAAGTGAGTATTTTGCACAAAATAAAAAAAGGTCCAAAATGTCAACAAGAAGGCACAAGAGATGTAGCCTTGGCGTTTGCAAACCCGATCACCAAGTGAAATCAAATTTGGAAAAAGGGCACAGAAAGAACTTCCAGAACCAACCTGCTCTGCTCCTCCAAAACCATTTGAAACTGCTCCTGAGCCTTGCGTGTCACCTTCTCAAACTTTGTCTGCCAAACAAAAATTGTAACATATAAGAAATGCACGACAAGAACGTAGGTCTTTCGAAATAAAATGTAAATTAAAACCTTTCAAACCCACCTGTAAAGCAGTAGCAGTTTCCATAGCAACAGTAGGACTAACAGCATTACTCCTTTTAACAACCTCCATGAAACGTTCATAACTTTCCATGAGAACCTTCATTATAAAATAAGATGAGGATTAAATCAATACATCATGCAGAAAAAAAATCTTGCAAAATACCAATAGCAAGAGATATGAAATGAGGAAGCAGATCCAACAGTACATTGCATGCAATCAACATCTAATTGTCAATATATTAGCATGTGACAGAGAACACAACAGTTATCCATGGTTCAAATTCAAAAGTTTAAAGTTTAAACAAACAAACAAGCTTCTGAAATCTCCTCCACAAAAAGCACAAAATAAACAAAGGGCAAACAATTCATCAGCATAGAGAATCTCATGAAGTCAATTTGAAAAAAATTTGGCAGTGATATACTAGTATGGCAGTTGGCACCACCACTATTATAACTCAAGTTCTTCAGAAGAACTACTTTCCATTTAAACTAAAGTGAAATTTAAATTCAGTCAAGGGTCAGAATAAAAGTAAGAAAAAAAGATGGTAATTTCACCAAGGAAAAGCCATCCTCATTCTATAAGCAATCCCTTTTAATTAATTAAGAATGCATAACAAAAGCAAGAGAGCTCTACCTCCACAGAAAAATCAAGAAAATGTTATTGGGTTAACCCAGTAAATAATGAGACTCACCGTGACATGGCAGGGGCACATACTGGCTGAAAGTCTCCAGTCCACATTCTCACCCACAGGTGATCGCACAAAACTAGCAGCTACAGCATTTTCCTTTTGCTCAACGCAGACACTCTACCAACAACATAACAGATAAGAATAAGAAGAAATAGAAAATGGAAATAACATTAGAACGATAGCCTTAGTTCAAAAATCATTGGGGTATGCCAGCAAGGAGAACGCACGCAAAGAGGTTTTAAGATGAGCTAGCATGGACCAAATGGGTTGCACGCACGGACAAATGCACACACGTCCGTAACATCAAAAAGTGGTTCAAAATATTAAATGATGAGAAGCAGCATCCAAACATAAAAGTTTCAAGTTCCGTTTTGCATACGCAACATAGTTGGCTGATTGGCTCGGGCATTCAAGTGTGATATCAGTAAAATAAACAATAGTTGCCGGAAAGCAAAAAAAACTAAACAACCGACTTTTTTATTTGTGACAACGGTTCCGAATTACAAAGCCATTTTGATGCCTAATACAGAAGAACCCATTTTGCTGACTGCAAACCCATTACCTTTGACAATGTGGCCCACACAGGATTGCCGATTTCAAACTCTAATCTTAACCATATACTCCCTCCGTTTCACTTTTATCTTTCAAATGAGTTTGGCACAAGATTTTAGGTAGAGTGGTTGAGAGTGTAAATGGTCCCTTGTACCCCTTGACTTTATGTCAAATTACAATGGTCCCATAGCACATGGTCTTAGTTTGGTGGGGTAAAGATGAGGGTATAGTGGTAATGTGTGTGGGTACCCATTACCCAATATGGCATTTTGGAAGATAAAAATGGAACACCCAAAGATAAAAGTGGAACAGAGGGAGTATTTTTTAAGCTAGGATAGTAATAGTAGAAGAATACATCACACTGCATAAAATTAAAAAAATAAATAGATGCACAACCTGAGCAAGGGACCCCTCGGGTGCATACAAGCCATAGAATTTCAGAGATAAATCACAGTAGGTGCTCCTGTGCTTAAACTTGGTTGACACGATAAGTTGTTCAAAGCTACCACAGATGACTTCAGTGCCATGAATATCAATTATTTTTGCAGCAGCCCGGCCAATGGACACATCTACCAAGAACTGTATCATGTTCTGTAAGTCCTTTCCTGAGTACAAGGCAAGATCCCCCTCAGGTTGATAGCTTAAGAGATTATTAATTGCCTGCCATTCTTCTTTTGTCAATTTTTCATCCAGCGCAACCGATTCATCAGAATCATCTCCAACAGAGGTATCATCCGGAGCAGAACGCCTGACACAACAAGCGATAAATATGTAAACATTATAAAAAAAAAAACAATGAGGTACAGCTATGGTGCCCCCAAACATTAACCGAAATGCTTACCCCAGAATAACTAAACAAAATAGAATGCAATGGACATAAAGCTCATACACACCAGTTAAAAGAAAACCAGCTGTTCTTGTTGAGCCTCTTCTGCTCAGCAGCTTCTTTGGATTTTGCTGACTCAACCTTGGCATGTGCAAGTAATCTGCACAGGATACAAGAGGAAGCTAAAGGTTAAAACAACAGTGATAGACACCATTGTTTAGCCAGTCTCCACAGAGACTTGAAAGAAAACGATTTGAGCAATACCGAAGCAGCTCTTGTACCCAGAAAACTTTCTAACAAACAGTATTCCAACAGAGTCGAGTAGAAGCACTCACAAGACCCTTAGGTTGGAAGAGGGGTAGAAAACTAGATAAGTAAAAGATGAAAACATTTTTTCATTTTTCAGACATGAGAAAAGAAAAAAAACGAATACACATAATTCTTCCTTAGAACTTAATTAAAAAAAACAAGGGACAAAAGTTGATATTTAGCTGGAGCAAAAAATTCGGGTTTTGGGATATATGTCAAAGAACAACTTGAACTTCAAAGAAACATTTTTACCTCCACAAGAGAATCACTTTTGGGTCAAGATCCTTCTCCATCATCCGCAACTCTCGCTTATCAATGTCAGGTAACTGCTGCAACAAATTAGTATATAACTGAATATAATGACGACGCATCTGACAAAGATGCTTTATCCGCTCCCATGAAAACCGGTAGCTGCAAGAAAAACAATAAGCAACTTCAGGAGCACAATACTACTGAAAATAAAAATGTACAACTATCACCCCCACCAGCAAAGGAACACTCCATTCTTCAAGTCAACATCAAGTACAGTAAAAGCAAAAAATATATTACCATACTTTTCTCTGCTGCAAAGCAGCTTGGACAGCATAACGCCACCACAAGCGAGGGTCTTCAGAAATTTGTGATACAGGTCTTAAATGTGAAACCTCCATATGTATTCTATATCTCGAGAAAACTTCAAAAAGTTTTATCCAATCATAATATTGAGCCTGTCATGTGGGCAAAGAAACATTACAAACAGCCACAAAGTGGAACTTATAATTGGTAGGCCATGGATTTAAATCCCCTCCCCCCGCCAGAGTACAAGAACATAATCCCCTTACCCATATCAAAAGTTATTGTCCTTAATATCAAAGTTAATCCATCATGACATTCCCAACTCTAATTAATAAAAGTTTGTTCGGATTTTTATTTTTTACTAAAAAGCATAAATTTGTTCAGACTTTGAACAACATTTACCCCATTTTCCATTTAACATTAGGAATTGAATCAGTTGCACCAGAGGCGCTTAAATTTTACTTCTTCTTGCTGAATCTTGAGACATTTACCAAAATGAGCCTAAGTGACTAAGTGGCCCTCAGTAATATTATCCTCTACTCCTCACAAGAATCAGAGATATGACACCACTGATTTTACTAATCGCTATCTTTTTTTAGGGTACTTCTGCAAACCTGGTAGTGTCTTTCATTTACATTCTACGGTGACAGTAATTTGAGGACAGAAATAACCACCAGAATGACATTTCATAGCAGACAGAGTCTGACATAGAAGCAAGTCGACATATCATCAGTTACCTCTGTAATTGCTAAGGAAACGTCGTTCAGAACAAGAGATGCTTTCTCGAATGGAATCTCTGGGTTGTTTCTTTCTTGGCTTCCAAGCCGGTGGTATCTAAGGACCCCATTGATAGGTGAAACAAAATAAGTGCGATTCAAAGCCCAGGAAGAGACGGACTCACAGTCATCTGCTGGTTTGTTGATCCCTTCTCCAAAAATCTGGATCAACAAAGACTAATCAGAGAGAAATTTCCGTCCTAAATCAAGAATGAGCGAAAGAACATTTGAAAGGAGAGCCAAACAATCTGATAACTCTATCATTAACAACAACCACAAACCTCAAACCACTCGCTAGGACTAAGATCTTGCCAGTTCTTATCGATGTTCCACGGAGGCTTGTCAGCATCATGATATATAGCAAGTCTTTCCAGCTGCAAGGACTGTGCAAGGGGAAAATGATAGGTGAGAGCTCTCACACGAAAAGACCACAAAAACAACCAAGTAGCTGCATGTGTGAGTATGCTCCCACATGTGTGGAACACTTGCATGTCAGATGCAACAGCTTGACTTTTCCGTACAAAATAGCTTTTATCAACTCTAAAAATTAAAGCAACAACAAGGATATATCAGAAAAAGAAAAAAGAGAGAATGAGATATGAAAATCTACAAACTCACATAGAGAACAGATTGGAAGTAAGTGTGACTCTAAATTTCTGAAGCACTTACTACCAACAGAGGAGGTATGCTCCAAGAAACCCACATTTTAGAACAGAGGACAATGCTTCAAGAAATACAAATAGTTGGCACATAAAGTAATGAAGTTCAAATATTATTCTTTCAGATAACATTGGTATCCAGGCTTTGCCTAACTAATCCAAAGGGCCCGTAAGTTAACAACTGGGAAATATCGGGGAAACTTCCCTAGCCCTAAGAAGACTCGGACTTGGGAACTTTGGAATATATCTCAGTTGGTAAGCTGCCGACTCAGGGGTACGAAGTTCTATGCAATAATATCTTCCCGACATGGAAGAAATGCTTCACTACAAAGGTAGACAGTTCTTACTTTCCGCAATTTATCCAAGGCACCACTTGTATCAAAAGTCTCATTCCCCTGTTCATCCATTGTAACAGCAGCGAGCTTTGCCAACGTAATACCACAACCAAAAGGATGTCCGGGATTACTGTACAAAAATGCATAGAAAAATCAAATTAGGATAAAAAACTTGATATGTTTATACATTAGCGAGAACTTCTAGTTTGAAAATAAATACATCAGTAAAAAAAATATAAAAAAAGAGAGGGGCAAATGCTAAAACACCTGACAGAATCCTCATATCTCACATGAACATTGCTAATCGTGATTTTGAGATTTCCAATGATTGTAGCAATTAGAGAACCCAGCCAAGAATTCCCTGCAGCACTCTGCAGCAGAAGCAGTGTCATAAAGAACTCGACGGGACACAGTATCAACCAAAAGAAATAAGTATTAACTCCCCTCATTTCAAAAAAAAAAAAATGTAGAGCTAAACTTTCAATCCAAAACAGTTGTCATATCAGATCGCAATGCTAATGCACGTTGACCCTCCCATGATACCCTCCATTCAGATCTCCCATGCTAATGCTTATGGTCCAATCCTGCTTGGGTTCAGTCAGAAAGACCATGAACCTCCTAGTCTGCAATTTCCAATCTATTCCATACAGTCTTCAAAAGACACTTATTATCCCAATAACAGACGTTTTAGTTCCTCAACCAAAATTGTTATCATTTACTGCATATGAGCGTTGCAATGTCACCTCAACACAAAATACAAAAGACTGAAGTCATAATTCTTGGTTTTAGTCTTCCACACACCACTTAGCAGATAATTCATATTTCAAATGTTCTCAAATTTAAAGTGACTCATGAAATTGATTTCAAAGAAACTAATAAAAGCAGGAAATGCACAGCTGGAGTACACCATGGACATTTAGGGTAATCTAATAACAAACATTTGAGAAAAAGAAGGTAGACACGTCACACGTCAGAAAAAAGCAGAAAAGGCAACATGATATCAATGAGCTACTACTTCAAAAGTGTCAGAGAATAATTTTTTCAACATTTTAATTTCACCTCTGCAATGAAAACAAATATTAATCCAAAGATTTGCCCAAGTAATTTTGTTAACTACTGGAGAAAAGGGGGGAAAATAGAGAAAAAGGAGAAATACAAACTAGAAAATCAAATAAGTCAAAAGTACCAAAAAAACATACATTTCCAAGCTTTGATCTAGACATCGCTTCCAGCGTTGCCGCTTCTGCTTCCTGCACAAGACGACCAAAAAAAGTGATCACCAAATTAAAAAGTTTATCATCATGGAAGCAAGCACAAGGAGGTAGAAGTCTGTCTCAGGCAATAATTTCAGTACTAGCTTATATGACAATATCCTTTGTGAGGACGGACGACAGAAGCAAAACAGGCATGCATATCATTCAAGACTGTGACGGGACCAACAATATGGAGCAAGCTAAGTAATTATAGGAAGGTATGAGTGTATTCATGAGTTTTACCTGACCCAAGTATAAGAAAATTTTGTTTGACACAAGCAAAAGTGCACAACAATGGTATAAATATGGCTTGTAATATAAACACGAATAATTCATGAGTGTATATGGCTTGTATTCATGGTTTTCACCAAACAACTCATTTGACATGTCTCTCCAAACAGAGACAGACCTCCCTTTGCCGCCTTATGTAATGATCACTATGTTCTGGTATACAAAGTTCAACCAAATAAGACCATAAACTAGTGCAAAAATGGACAAAGGAGTAATTCCAGTATTCCACCATTAAAATTATTGATTACTGGAAAAACATTAGCCGACCCCGGTCAGTTTTGGGATTAAGGCTATGTTGTTATTGTTGTTAATGATGACTAAAGCAAAAAAATGATCATAAAGCACGCACCCACCCACGCTACCCAAAAAAAACAGAGAACAAAGGATTTGCACCTCAATATGATGGAGTTTATCTTCCAAAAGTCTGTCCCTGTCCTCTTCCTACAAGGTAAAATCACCACATTATTACAAGAGAAATAGACTGAGGACCCCATACCCCTGAAAGATAAGGGATAGTAAACATACGTTGAGTGTTCTTCCATCAGGAGCAGGATGGGCAAGAACAAAAACGCGATCAATGAGAACAATCACAGGCTCTTTGCCAAGGCTTTTCCAAGGAACCTTACAAAAACGAAGGGTACTTTAAGGTAAGCCACAAGGTACAACAAGTGCAAGCTGGAAATGCAATGCATCTCTTCTGAAGTAACATGTTCCGGCATTGAGAGGGGGGTACCTTCAATGTTATGGTACCAATGAAACCGCCCTTCACGGTAACTGGAAGCTTGAGCGCATTTAGTGCCTCAGCTTTCAGCTTCAGATCTTTCAATACGACATCACCTGTCCGCAAATAAAGAGGAGATTACGAACAAACAAACTAACGACACTAACTTACAATTTCAATCTCCTACCATGCAACATCACATTTATGAAAGCTTTCAACTAAGAAATTTGTGAAAAAAATTCCTTTGACAAATGGAGCATGCAGTCAACTGAAAGCTTTATATTAACAAATTTTACAACAGCAACAACGACCCACTGTAGTCCCCAGCAGTAAGTGTGATAACTTTGACAAACTCCAATTTGCTTCTTATCCTTCTACAATTGGAAGTATTAGATGCATAAGATCATTTCGTATTTAAATTCTGTCGCGACTGTTCATATGAAGCTAATTCTCAGCCATGTGAGTCAGACATCAGTTTGAGCCATCCTTGCTATCACAAATTAGCTAATATTGCAAGGGAACATACACGAGGAGACAAGGACGGTTCCAGGCAGGTAGGGTACTACGGTTACAAAAATAAGAAAACACCAATACACAGAATAGGTTGACACTGCTTTTTCCATACTCAAGTTTTTTAACCTTTTCTTTCTTCAATGGTATAATGGAATTTGTTGCAATGAGGAAAATCTGAGCATAATTCAAATCCTGATGGAAGTAGGATGCAAAATTGTTCCCAAATCCACAGACTTGAAACAAAGAAGACTGAGAGATGACAATTGTGAGCCACAAAGGGCTAGGAATGAATAAGAGGGTCTGGCCAACCAACTGATCAGGTCTATAAGCTCTGATTCTACACACATATTTTTCCTTCCGGTGACAGAAATAACAAAATTAATGACAAATGAGCAAATGTATAAGTGAACAAACAATTGAAATAATATGGATCATGAAAGAGCACATATAACGTGAGCATGCAAGATTTGACAACAAACCTTTCCAGACGCTGACCCTTAAAGCCTCAGAGGACAATCCATGGACATATTCACCTAAGTATCTTTTAAGCAGATGAAGCACCTGCAAACAGAGAACACATTGTCACATATAAATAATGGCCCAAATAGAATTTGCTGATAAACTTGACCTATTAATTCAAGTATTCCAGTAATTGAGTGAGGTGAAACATGTGTCTGAGATAGGACTTTAAGGGCATTAATTCAGGATCAGTGGTTCAACTCCTCTAATACTCAATTCAATGGCCCCCTCATTCCTGAAGCATCCCATTTCTCCGTGTTTCCAAGTCTCCATTCAGCTCTTTAACAAATAACAACACAATCAGATGTCCCCAATAATACATATAACTAACCAAAACCGCAAGTATGTCACGTTACTTCAAAAAAAAACACAAACTTCCAACTTCCACCAAGGACGCCTATTTGCGTAGAAATGTGGGTTGTATCTCCTATAGAAGATCAACATTTCAATACTACCATGTCCTGTCCTTCACCTTCCCCAAACACTGATCAAAGCTCATACTACATCACATCATTAGCCACTTTCCAGACACCCGATAACTTATGGGCTACCGGGCTAATCACGCACAATGACAATGTTGAATATTCCACTCTCAATTAGACGCACATGCCCGCTTCAACGAGCGCCTCAACAACCAAAACAAAAACTCTCAAATGCTTTTGCCAATCATTTTCGCACAAGGTCGAAGAACTTGATCACTTTAGGACAAAATAAACCTAGTCTTGCTGATATTCGAAATAAAAAGAAAACCCTAGATATTACATTAAATAGTTCCAAACATCTAAACAATACTGTAATAAATAACAAATGATGATGATACCAATAATAATAATAATAATAATAATAATAATAATAAATGATGATGATAACAATAGAGAAGGATGATTAGTAAGTGAGACTCACATGAGCTTCGAACATGGCTCGTCGTCGTCGTCAGAGAGAGAGAGAGAGAGGAGACGAACAAAGAAGAATGTACAAAATCAGATGAAAAATGAAAAATGAAAAATGAAAACCGAAGACGCTTCTCAGTTTCTGTTTCGGTTTTTATTTGGAGATGTGAAATAGAGTCATTGGAGTGTGTTTTGATTATTATTTTATTTAATTTAATTTCAATAGTATTATATTATCGAAATGTAATTTGTTTTACTGTTTAGTTTTTTATTTTTACTTGATTGATCTATCTTTGCTCTCCTCCGCTTTTAAATGAGGGTTCATGGTTAATGTTTCTTCACTCCACTCTCTCTCCTTGGTAGTGATAAAACAAAACAAAACAAAAGAAAAGCGGTCCTAACTTCGCGGTGAAACTGATAACACTCCCAATTTCTTCGTCGTCGTAAGTTAAACGTTAACTAACATAGATAGACATAGACACATGAAATGATGTTGTGTCACCATCACCTACGGCCGTGTGTCTCTCTGATTTATGCCCTTTCCTTAAGCCTTACCCAATTTCATAGTACAGTCACTAGTACTGTACAATCTTGGATAACCAAGTCGGTTCCGTTTATTTAACGCTACTTCAAGTACCTAGATGGCCCAGCCCAACTAATACATTGGGCTGCTAACTGGCCTGTTTGTTTCTTCCATATCAGTTACAACTTACATGAGAATATGACTTGTAAGGCCCAATGGGTGGTTTTATGCATGATTGCGAGTTGCGAGAGAAGTTCAATCAAATAGTGTTTGTATTGGAGATATTAGCCTAAGGAAATAAATATTGTGCTAGGAATATTAGTACCACTAGGAATATAGCTAGCTTGGAAAATAAACTATTGTAATTTAGTATAAATAAGGGGCTTCCCCTATGTTATTCACATCATCAATACAATATCAGTTTATCCCCTCTATACAATTTGTCATGGTATCAGAGCAGGTTAAATTCTTTAACCTAAACATGCTTCTGCGCAGCCAGTGGCGGGCTTAGCATGTAGCCGCCACCGGACAACCTACAAATTTCTTTTTTTTTTCTTTTCCTACACGTCAACACAAATTCTACCCTTCTGATATTTGCTCACGTCCTACTACCCTTTGTTCTACACAGATTTCCGATGCCGGCCCTTGTTACTTTATGGATTCTCCTTGGTGCTATGCTCGACATCTTCTGCCCACTGCCGTTTGCATCTTTTTCTATCAATGGCTGTTTTGTTTTCTATCGAACTGCCTTGTCTTATTATTTCACTCTTCGACTGCTCAATGCCTTGCTACGGAACGGAGCTACGCTCGACTTGTGTTCCTCATCTTGGCCTAAATTGGGTGATATAGCCCTTTCTTTTCTATTTCTCCTTCGATAGGCCAACTACTACTACTCCTCATATTTCTTTTTCTAAACTAATTTATTCTTGTCATTCTATTCTCCAAAATGGACCAGCCACTTTGATTTGCTACTACTAATCTACGGTTACTACTATTTGTTATTATTCATATTCTTCGATTCCTTTAATTTCTCTGGAGTATACTTGCTCGCTGGTTCTTACTTCAGTGTTTTGGCGTTTTGCTTCAGTTCTACTACCACTATTACTTTTCTCTGGAGTATACCATGTTTTGGCGTTTTGCTTCCCCTATGTTATTCACATCATCAATACAATATCAGTTTATCCCCTCTATACAATTTGTCAGTTTGCAATCAAAGTTTGCTTGATGATGTGCTGAAAATTGGGTGATTGTGAAGAAAAATATTCTAAACGTTTAATAATCGGGTATTAGATATTTTTATTTTTTCGAAATGGGTATGGGAGATTTACCTTCATACATAATTACGGAATCGAATATACTAGTACATAGATTATCAACAAAACAATTAATTAAAAACTGGAGTTACAGAAAAATATTCATTCGACTATAGGAGTAACCTAAACAAAAAAAAAACATTTCAACAATGTGATATGCCAATTTAGGTTACAGAAAAATTTGTGTAAACCCGTTTCATATACGAGACGAAGTCATTAATGACCGACGATAAGTTATTAATCAACCATTGTTTGTACTCCTAATATTGTCCTCATACTCGTACATTCCTTCTATGAATACAACTATCTCAACAATGTGATATGCTGATTTATACAACCTTCATTCGAAAATTCAAACTTTTGCTTACCCCTTATGTGTCGTTTTGATGACCATTCGAAATTTTATAGGATATAAAGGAGCATTTGAAGCCATAGTGCTATGCAACTTAAGCCTTGATGCAATTACGTGTACCTACCCATTAAACATAAGCATGAGTCAATGACTGAACTTAGTAGTAATGGAGGCTATTTCAAATGAATACCGCTTTGACCCTAAATGAACCAGATAATTGATATCAAACCCTTATAATTGAAGCTAATGCCTTTGAGGTAGCCATGTCTTGGACAATCGTGGTTAAGTAGAGATTATATATGTTGAATATGTAATGCACTCATCAACGAAGAATGCAACAAAAACTCTAACTACCTAATCATACCATTTCAACAAAATGAAAATAATGTGCTCGTCCAGGTTCGTCCTGTATAACTTGCAGGAATTAGTTGAGCTTTTTCCTTAGTGGACCAGCATATTAATAATTCTCAAAAGAGTAAACCCCACTAAGATCCATGTTTTATCAAGTTTTATGAGGGAGTTTCTTTGCCGACTCTACCGAGGCTGGATCTTCTTTATCAGAGGATGGTTTCGGTACTCCATAGTCCATAGTGGGGTGTGGATAATGTGGAACAAATTTGGCCTTGTTTGGTTCAAGAGCATTTAATATGAGTAGTTAGCATTTTGTGTTGTAAGAGTAGTTTGACCGGTCAGAAAATGCTATTGGACATGTTTGGTAAAGAGTAGTTTTGAGGGCCTGAAATGCTCTTCACAAAACGCTCTTCACAACAGCTTTTTCACTATTCATGATAATTTACACTATAAAACTGCTAAGTGTTACCAAACAACTTATACTTGCTAACTGCTAACTGCTAGTCAAACCTACTAACTGCTAACTACTAACTACTAACTACTAACCGCTCATGCTTTCTCCCAAACAAGGCCAAAATAACAAAGTATATTATAGTTTAGGGAACTCCTTCGTAACTTATTGAGGGCAATCTTATTGAGAGTTTTAAAGGACATGTAATGGAACTTTTAAGCTTAAATGTATCAATAATTTGAAAAATAATTTTTTCTGAAAAAAATCTTAAAAATACTAACTAAGTTGTAAGTAGAGTGTAGAGTATTACTTCAACTTTGATATTAGATGCATATAGTTTTGATTGATTCATTTTATTATCATTTTTTCTTAACTTTGTCTATACTGACAAAAGTTGTAAGAGGTATTACCAATAATCTTAAAGTTGAGCAAAGTTGTAATTGAGTTGTAATCTGATATGACATGCATAAAACTTGTAAATGTTGTAATAAGTTGTAAGTGAGTTGTGCTAATAAGGTTACCCTGATAATTGGTATTTTCACAACGTTCAATGCAACCGGTTCTCCACTATATATTCTCTACGCAATGACTGACCAAAGAAATTTATTAAAAGAGCAAGTACCATATAAAAAAAACTATTTATTCTAAGAACATTAATAATGAAAAATGTTTGAGTGAGCGATCCACAGAGTTAATAGAGAAAAACCTATAATATTATTTTTGAAAATCACACCAATATATTCTACATTGAACTCACTTAATGGGAAAAAACTTCTTTAACCCTCCAGGTCAATGACAATATGATACACTTACTTTTCTCTCTATCTCTTTCAATAATTTAAGAACGGTAGTTTGTTGATTTTAGTGAGATAAGATACATTTACACTACCGGGTTTCAGACCCACCGGATTACTCTAACATTTTTCAACTTAATGGCTTATTGGCTTAATGTATTGACGAGGCACTTAATGGCATAAAGCCGCAAAGTGAACTCACACTCAACTAAACAGCTAAACATATGCTGTAGGCTAAAGCAACTGGATGGTAATCAATCGTTCTTATTTGTTATCACTTACAGAGTGTTATCAGGTTGAGTATGTTCACACTTCATCTTCATTTGTTCATCTGTTGTTTAGCACGAAACATGATAACCAAGGGCCACCATGGGAGAATCGAAGAGAAATTTGCGGCGTACTATGCTCCTTTACACTGTAGCCCGCCATATAATTAAAAAGAAAAGAGAAATTAAAGCTTCTTTTATACAGTACTCCACTACTCCGTATGCTGTATCGCCTGTATGCAATGGATAGTGCCGTACCGTAGTACACTAATCGAGCAACGATTCTTCCTTGGCAGTTCACTGCAATCTGAAGCACAAGTAACACGTGCGTGGAACGGAAGCAAAAAAAAGTACATTGGCAATGCCCCGCAAATCCGCAATGCCCATAGCTTAATGAATCTTTGATTTCAATGTTCTTTAAAAAAAAGGACATTAACTAATTACTAATTTCCTCGACTCTTTTATAAAGGATGCACGTAAGTTTTTTTTTTTAAAGAAGATTCGCATGTACATATTTTCAAAAAAAAATTATAGAGCTTTGGATACATAATATCGATGTCATAAATGTGCAATTGTCCATGTCTAACCAAATCAAAATACACGCAGATATGCTGGAATGAGATATTAAGGTTGTGTTTTACTCGTCGATAGTAATATAATTTAGTTTTTCCAATCAGTTTAGTTCAGTTTAGGTTTTTTCAGTTCAGTTTAATTCGGTTTTCTTCAGTTCAGTTCAGTTTTATTTATAATTTTAACTGCCTTCAGGTTTTTCAATTCAATTCATCATTTTTCAGTTTTTTTTTAGTTCAGTTCAGTTTTAATTTAGATCTTCGCAGCCGACCAAAACACACCCTAAGCATTTATGAAATATAAAAAATGTTACAGCATTTAGAGCTTCATTTATGCATGGTAATTGCATTAATCGCAGCTACACCATGTGTAAATATATAACATTGGTTAGTTACAAATTTACCCGATGTACCAAATACGTGTTGCGTTAAGTCAAACTACAAAAATTGATTAAGTATCAAAACCCGTAGGAGAAGATCAACAGTATAAAAAGCTGGGTAATTTTGATAATTAATTAAGAATCAAAATAATTTAACCATATTTTTGTTTTTTGAGGGGATTTAACCAGAGATTACTCTAGCATTCTTCTTACAATTATCTGAGTCCTACACTATATTAAACAAGTGGAAAACCGTTCTTGATAGGGTGATTATGATTAAGGGTGTGTTTTGATCAAATGGAAAGATTTGAACTAAACCTAAACTGAACTGAAAAATAACTTATAACTGAAAAAAACTGAGAGATAGTGAATTGGACTGAAAAAAAGTAAAGACAGTGAAAATTATAATTAAAATGAATTGAATAAACAAATAAACTATAAAATTACCGATAAACAAAAACACAACCTTTTGAGATCAAAACACAACCTTAGTGATTAGACATATATTGTACGGAGTATTAGTTTTTAGTTTTAACACATCCCGCATGTGTGGGCTACTGGGCTGGGGTAAAAATCCTTCGCAATCCCCAATAAAGCTTGAGCTCCATACAGTATTATACTCCTGAGAGTTGAGACACATACACACCACTTCCAGAATTGCAGGGCAGACAAAACAACAAATTACTCTCGGTTCTCAAAAAAAAAACAAATTACTCTCTCGTTTGCCGAAACAACCCCTACCCGTTGTCTTGTTTGCGGAAGAAAACAAGCACTCGCATGGGCAAAAGCGTCCATGGAAAGGAAGTTGTTATTGCGGAGACGGAAAGTCAAGTAATAACGGTATCTATCTTTCTCTGCTTCCCAGTATCCACCGACCACCGACCTACGACCTACCTCCTCAAATATCATCATCACATAAATAAAATAATTAATCGAAAGAAAGAAAGGGATAACAACAAGGTACAAATCAGAACAACTCAATTATGCAGCTTATAATAATTATTTAAATCATTCTTAACTTGCATGAAGCAGTAGCAACTAGCATACAAGACTACTTTCTTTATTTCTTTCTTTTTTCTTCCAAGAAACATACGTACTTCAATTATGGGTATATTACACAGATTGT
>ONZK01002059.1:0-19698 GCA_900322385.1 Pharnaceum exiguum | reverse complement strand
TTATCCCTACAACTTTGTTACAACTCCTTTAAACCTGTGCACATTTATTATCTCATCTAATTTTTAAATATTTTATTTTTTAAAAAGAGTTTGGATGTGTATGATTTTGAGAAAAAACTAATAAAATAATGAAGAATCATTTAATGAAAGTTTGCCAAAGTTGCAAGGAGATTATCCCTGCAACTGTGGTTGCAACTCCCTTGGAACCCACTAAAGTTGTAGGGATAATCTTACCCTTATGGTTCTTGTTTTAAATGTTAACAGTGACATATGCATTACATGATTAGTATTAAAAATCCACTCAAGAAGTTAATGCAAAGTTAATGGCATACATGATTTGCATCATTGGTCAACACCAATGAACGAAGTTCCCATTATTATCTTGAAATATTATAATATCTTGAAAATAATTGTTGTATTTTAACAAAAAATTATATTGCCATATAAGAAAAAAAATTATATTAAAATTATGAATTTATGTGCACCCATTTTATATAGGAAAAAGGGTTACAAATGATCAAGAAAGAGAAGGGACTATAACATTAATTAGTGATCTAGTTTATCACTAGTGACTCCATAAAAATAGATCACACATAAAAAATCAGTTACACAAAAGTTCTTCAATATTGGAGTTAGTATATATGTGATGTGTTCGAAAAATGATTAGCAATGAAAAAAAAACATCGTTACATCATTTAACAGTGAAATTTTGGCCTATTCATAATCTTATTTCAACCTGTTGCATGTTCAAATCCATTAACGGATTTCTATAGGTAACAAAAAATGTTATTCTTGGTTTTGATGTTTTCGATTTCTTGTTCACGTTATATGAAATAAAATGTTTGAATTAATATTGTTGATGATGTATTAGTCTAATGATCAAAGGCATATTGAGTGTAGCTAAAGAAAAGGTGACACAGCTTAGCCTTGAGATGGCAATGAGCTAATTTTGCTTGGAAATCAGCTCGACTTAGCTTAAGCCAATTGCATTTTTTGGACTATGGACTCGTTTGGTTCAACTTATAAATACTTATTTAAGTTTAGTTCACTTGAACTCACTTTTTAAGATCGTAAAAACACAATACATCATTCGTAATTAAATGTATATTATTGGAAAATTCTCAATGTCTAGTTTCATAAAAGTCAAATATCGATAGGGTTTAAATAAATTTTTTAGTGCAGTACATTTAAGTTTGGTTTTGTCTTTAGAAATTGAAAAAGCAAACCCTAATTGAACCGCGAGTTAGAATAATTGCTCGATCAATTAGTGAGCCGGTCATAAGTTAGTGTTATTTCCTTTACTTTCTTTGTTCATGCCTAATTCAACTCGGGTAGTTCGACTTATCCACTTATACGCAATGGTTACTCTTTTCACTTCGTATAAATTACAATCTATACAGATAATAAAGTTTTTTTTGAAGCCAAGTAACTCTAATATTTGAATCTCATACAAGTAAGTCCATATATAACAATCTTCTCATACATGATCAAAAGGTTTTAGTGTTTATATTAGGCTCTTTGTATTTGTTAATTATATATTGATCAATTTAATTTAATTAATTCTTTGAAGTACATCTAAAACAAAACAAGGTTTCTGAAGATTCCTGGAAAATCAAGGTCTTTGAAGTATCCTTGAAAAAACAAGGTCTTCTTTCTTTTGATGGAAAAAAAAAACAACTTCAATTACGCGTATAAACTAATTCATTCCGCAGAAAAAAAAGAATGACAAAGCGGGTTGCAGATTCATCCAAATTCCAAAGGCAATCAATAAAATACAGTATTTAATGAGTTAATTCCCCTGATAACATAATTCAACGAAATAGTACAAATTCCTTGATTATTTGCCTACCTGAACAAGCCAATGGGCACGTACGTCAGAAACAAAAATAACACCACTTTCAATTCCCCACACCTCCTTTCACTTTCTTCGCCCACACCATGACACCAGGCACCCCACCATCATCAACATAACAACATTCACTGCCTACAATACAATACATTCAGATTTTAATTCCCCGTCTCTTATGCCGCACAATAAAACCAAAAAACGCAGCCCCCTCATCCATCATCCTCAATCCCACACACACACCCATATGATGAGTTCACGACCCATCAAGTTGCTCACACACACACAATGATATAACGAGATAAGTACAACCAGTATTAAACAACACCAATATATACACACCCTTTACACGATTTTTTTGATTGAGAGTAAAGAAAGTGACTACAAGCCATAAACGTCACTCTTATAACTATCTCATTCCAATTCCTATCTCTCTCTGTGTACATGCCGTCCATTAACATCCACATTAACCCATGTCGGTGATATCTTATTATTCCCCCCACCTATTTCTATATGATTTAAAAATACAACAGTGTAGTCTCATCTTACATGGGATACTGAGGAAGCCTGATGTACGCAGCCAATCGGGAGACTGTTTTCAGAGACCCACATAGTACCTTTATGAAAACCTCTTTGTACCTGCAATAAAAAATTGTTAGAAACTAATGTAACATAAAAACATTTGGACCTGCAGTGAAAAATCTTTAGAACCAATGTAACCATCAAAACCTAAAGTCGCGAAATAAACATGCAAAGTGTAAGTAATGCAAGTAAAGCATATACAACAACAACAACAACATCTCAGCCTATTCCCCCCTAATCCCCTCCGAGATGAGTACCCTATACTAACAGTCAATAACCCTAATTTTCATTCGCCAAGAACTCCTATATAAGGCCATGTTCTCACCGAGTGCTATCGTAGTCATATCATGTCTAACACATTCTCCCCAGCTCTTCTTCGGTCTGCCTCTCCTTCTAACTCCGCTCACCACCATGTTCTCGCACCTACGCACTGGTGCATCCAGACCTCTCCTCCTAAAATACCCAAACCATCGCAGCCGGACTCTCGCATCTTATCTACGAGAGGAGCTACTCCCAACTTTGGTCTGACCACCTCATTTCTGATCTTGTCCAGCCTGGTCAGACCGCACATCCAGCGCAGCATCCTCATCTCTGCAACTGTTAGCTTCTGTTCATGCACCTTCTTAGCCGGCCAACATTCCACTCCATACAGCACCGCAGGTCGAACTGCAGTTTTATAAATCTTCCCTTTGAGTTTTAGCGGGATCTTCTTGTCACACAATACTCCACAAGCGCCCCTCCACTTCAGCCACCCCGCTGAGATACGATTGGTGACATCATCATCGATCTCCCCACTACATTGCAATACGACCCGAGATACTTGAAGTGCTCAACTCTGGGAATACCATCCGATCCAATACTCACGTCCTCCAGCTGCCCCGCGCCGCTAAAGTTGCAGCACATACACTTGGATTTCGTTCTACTGAACCTCAGTCATCTCGATTCCAAATTGTCCCTCCGTACTCCTAACTTGGCATTGACTTTCAGCTTGGTCTCATCTATCAGACCAATATCGTCTGCAAATAGCATACACCATGGGACGTCGCCTTGAATCTCTTTGGTTAGTACATCCATAACTGTGGCGAATAGTATATGATTTAAAAAACACACTTACTAATTTAGACCTGACAATTGAATCGGTCGGTAAGATTTCGCATTCGGTTGTTTCAATTTTGATATTTTTGTGTTGTGACAGATTCGCGTTCAGAGGTAGGGGTTGCCAAGCTTGTTTGACCCAACGAGTTAGTATATTTAATTTTGTTCGATAAAAATATATTTTATTTAAAATTACATTATTTTCACTTTTTTCAAGAAAAAATTATTTTAGTATATATTGAATAAATTGAATGTGTTCCATAAAAAAATTAGAAATTGTAAATCAAAATTCTATTAGATTTACGAGTCGTTTCGCTCGGGTCGGATTTAACCTATATTGATCGGGTTTCGAGTTCGGTCAATAGCAGGTTCGACTTGAGTTTGTGTATTAGTTACCCAATTTTTCCAGGACAGACAAACGAGTCGTTTCGGGTAGAGTAAATTTTTGTCGACTCTACTTACCATATAATAATAATATAAAATAAAAAACAAACCGACAAACAAACAAACCCCAATGCAACTCAACTCTCTCCGTCGGCCCATATATAAATACAATATTCTCACCCCAAAAAAATTCATCTCCCTCTCCCCTCTCCCCTCTCCCACTCCTCTCTCTCTCTCTCCTTCTCCTCTCGAGCCTCTAAACAAAATTAGAAATTTAAAGATGGAAGCAACAGCGGTGAGGCCAACACCAACAAATACAACAACGACAACAAGGAAGAGAGAGCGAACAGAGAAGCCCTTCAAGGGTATAAGGATGAGGAAGTGGGGGAAGTGGGTAGCAGAAATAAGGGAACCAAACAAGCGGTCAAGAATATGGCTTGGCTCTTACGCAACACCAATAGCAGCCGCACGTGCTTACGACACAGCTGTCTTTTACCTACGTGGGCCCACGGCGAGGCTTAACTTTCCTGAGCTTTTGTTGGGAGAGTGTCGTGCTAGTGATTTGTCTGCTGCTGCTATTCGTAAAAAAGCTATTGAGGTCGGTGCTCGTGTTGACGCTTATGAGGCCGGTTTTCAACACCGGTCGGCTAACCGGAACGGGAACGGCCATGATGATGATGATAATTTAAAACCCGGTTTGGGTGTGAGTAAGAAAGTCGGTGGTTGTTGGGTTGATGAGAAACCGGACTTGAATAAGAAGCCTGAGCCGGAAGATTCTGATGATTGGGAAGACTAAAGAAAAAAGAAAAGGAAAAAAAAAGATGGGTTTTCTTTTATTTTTATTTTTTGGGTTGCAACAAAGGTTGCTGAGGTGAGCATGATGGTCGGTGGGAGGTGCGGCGGTGAGAGATGGGGAAAGGAAAAAGGAAAATGAAAAGGGAAAATTCTCTTTTTTGTTTGTCTCTTTCTATAAGTCGGTCAGTAGTTTTTTTAGGTTAAAATTTTAATCTTCATAATATGTTACGTATCTTTTTTTTTTTTTATAATTTTCTTTTCTTGGAGATGGCAGAGGAAATTTTTGAGGGCTGTATAAGGAAATATTGTACATAATGGCCTTTTTTTCCCTTTTCTTTTTAGTGAAATTAAATCTCTCAATATAATTAGCTACCTACGTTTGACGTTTCTCTCATTTTTGGAAAAAGGGTATCAATCTCTTTTGATTTTTTTTTACATTTATTTTTGTTGTATATTATGCACTTTTTTTATTGTCCGTCCGATTTCGCTCCGACTATATCCGAAAACATATGCTGAGACTCAATACAACCCACATTGGTTATGTGTCTTTTTTTAGATTCATTATTGGCCGTGACTTCGGAAGAATTATGGATATATATGCGAGCATAGTGGTCGGTGGTGGCAAGTGGTTCCTAAGAATGTCCCATCTGTGAGGTCGAACTTTATTACCGACTTCCTTTTTGAATATCAATGGGAAAAAACAAAAGGAAAAAAAGAAAGAGTTGATAATAAAGGGCCGGTCCCAATTAGCTAAACTTGTTTAATTAAGTTGTTGTACTATTATGGGTCGATGAAATAGATTGCGTTAGATGACCAACCATCTACGTACTAAGCATTATATTTAGCTTTTTTTAATTGAATTCCAATCAATCATTAATGGAACGCCAGCCGACTAACCATCTAGAGAAAGAATCCTAGTAATAGCAAATTAGCAATTGCTTTCATTAGAGTGAAAATTGTCGACACTATTTGTTCACATGATATATCTGCCCCTTTGACTAATATGGGAGTTTTCTAGTTTATTGAATTCGACATATTACTGTGCTCGACCTGCTAAGTAATTATGACTTAGTTTATAATATCACCACCAGTATTATTAGCACCATCGTTGTCGTGTTACTACTAGATTTCATTATTGTATAAATGGCATTAACACTATTATGTGTCATGTACTATTGTAGTTGCACTTGCAGTACAGATATTGTGACTTGTGAGTTCAAATTGATTGAATTATAGATATTTGGATTAGATAAATTGAAGGCACAAAGAAAGGACCGATAGGGCCATGGCTTACTACAGTAAGGATGAAGGGATAGTAGTATGCTAATGGCCAACCGCCACAGGAAGTGATAAGATGGAGTTAGGTATTTATTTTGCTTAATGTTCCCCATATTTTGGTCCAATAACTTGCTTTTCTGCGGGCACTCTTTCTTGTCAGCTTTACGTCTCATTAATAGATTATACTTTAGATACAGTGATGAGATAGGGAGTTGAAGCTGATCGAAGATTTTCAGTGTTATGCGATTTTCAGATATTCAGATACGGTGGCTCAGCTAGGATTTTTGCATCTATTTATCTACAGTACGTGTGCTTTTCGTTTTTAGAAAAAAAAAAGTAACCTTGTCTAAACACACAAATGTAAAACGGTACAACCGAAATTCCGGACGCTAAGTTGAGGCGTCGACCAAGCTCTGGTAAATATTTTTCGGCGATACATTTTCGTTTTTAAAATATTACGTGAACTCATTTTATACTCCGTATATGAGACCGGGTATTAATGACCCTTCGACTTAACAATAATGATCCCTTGGCTACATAACAATAGCCTCTCTTACCCAGTCTTATATATGAAACGGGTTGACACAGATTTTACTGCTCCTATTATAGAAAACTACTAACTATGAAAACTCTTGAACTATGAATGAGGAAATGGTTGAGCTGAATTCCAATGATGTTTGAAGTTATTTTGAGTAAAGAAGGGGGCCATAATCGTGGAGGTAATCACATCGTATTGTACTTCTGGTAGACTTGATCATCAACACAAACAATGTTAAAAACCCGACGGCAAACAATAACTCATTACAGAACTGATTACCAATGAGTTGAACTTAGCTTAAAAACTGATTAAAGACATTAGTTGAACTGATGTCTGAAAATAGGCCCTATTATTAATTAATTAACACTACAGTAACAAGTCTAACAACCCCTCAGCTATTTTGTACTTTCTCTTCCCCTTCCAGGCTTCCACCCGACCACCCCCTTCCCACTACTGTGCCATTATGCAAAGGGTATGAAATGAGAGAGTGAGAGACCATTATTTAGAAGACATAATTTTGTGGCTGATTTTGACTAGAATAAAAGAAAAGTATAGAAAATTCGACATGATTGAAGTGGTCCTTGTTCTCTTTCTAGGACATTCCTCCACGCCCGCGGTCATTACAGGGGGTAAAGTAACTCGTAAATCAGCTGGGTCACCTGAGGTCTATTTTTATTGTTATTCTAATAATATGGATTCATACATATTTCCCCCCAACTTATTTAAGGGGGTAAACACTAAACTTCATCCGTGTTCATCCAAAACATGGTTGAGATTGACTTACCTTGATCTTTCCCCAAAGAAATCTTGCACGTGGAAACATATCTCCTCATCGAAAGCTACAGTATTTATAAAATAATTCTGTGCCTCTCATGAGAACAAAAAGAATAAGAGATGATAAAAGGCTAAAAGCTTCATTCCCATGCCACAACCACACCCCAGATAAAAGTAACACTAATAAAAAAGAATGGGAAAGCAACATTATCAGACAGAATAAGATGATGTACATATCCTACATCACCAGTGGCTGTCAGAGACAAAAGGCACTGTTTGTGTATCTTCCCTGTCAAACAAATTGTCATAACTCATAAACAATTCCATCCACGCAAAACCATGATCACACAAAACTAAAATCCTGAACGGGGATGTGTGTGATATAAGAGGTCGGTGCCAAACTGCCGATCGGTTGCATCAACCAAGAACGAGGGAAGATATGTCATGCTATGCCTAGATGATCAACCCATACAGTAGTTTGAGACTGCTAGTACCGTCACAAATGCTTATAGCCAATATTACCACACGAACATAAAAAAAGTATCCAGGATACTCTAAGTCCCTAACCCCTCGGATAGTCATTAACGACCTCTTTT
Source organism: Pharnaceum exiguum (assembly GCA_900322385.1). Classification (NCBI taxonomy): domain Eukaryota; kingdom Viridiplantae; phylum Streptophyta; class Magnoliopsida; order Caryophyllales; family Molluginaceae; genus Pharnaceum; species Pharnaceum exiguum. The sequence continues at coordinate 11,810 of ONZK01002059.1, read as the reverse complement.
CATTCAGTCTAATATAAAACAAGTTTACACATATTTTTCTCCTTGTATGGAGCCTCATTGAGGCTTCTGATCTGACGACAACCCTCCCGCATAAATTGTGCAATCTACTGAAATAGCAGGAACTCAGAGCGAATAGTGACTATTTTGCATTATAAGGCTAGCTGAATGAACATTTATACATACACGTGAAACAAAAATGGTACAGAGACGAAATCGCCCCACCTAAAATACTATGGTCATCACTCATCAGTCATGAAGAATTTATCTTGATTCACCTTTTTTCTCAGACATAAATTCAATCATCGAGCCTCCTTTTCAGCAGCACGTTTAATTTCAAGAGCTCCTCTTATGACATCACCTCTTGTAATAATGCCCACCTACAACACATGAGCAGTAAATCATAACATTGAAAATTCAGACAATGTCCTTTGATCCCCCTGACCCCGCAGCTCCAGCTGATGAATCTCACTGACTACACACTTTCCTACTTTTGCTGAACTGAGTAACTGACCCAGAAATCATGTGCAAATCACCTAGAGAAGTCAGTTCTATGATAGAGACCCTACAATGCAGAGCAGCAGGAGTACCTCATGAACAAGACAGGGCCGCTTGTCCGTTCGAGATTGTCGAAGAATAAAAAGTAAATGAATGCAAACAATCACAACCAATGGGAAGTCGACAATTAAGGCTAGTTCTCCCGAGCTTCTAAAAAGTTCAGTTACTATATCATTGGAAAGATCTCACCATATAGTTTCATAAACGTACAATATTGATATGGTTTTGATACGTGATTGAGTGTCAAAACTCAAAACAATTAAACACAAAGTTTATTTTTTTTCATTTCAGTGGGGAGAACAGCCCTATCCCAACAATATCATTTCACAACATGGTTGTGACAGATAATATACTAACAAAATACAGGTAAACCAACTATGTATTTAGTTGAACAAGGACTATTTCGGCAGAACTGTTGTCTTATGATAGATAATACACTTACCAGCTTCCCATTAGCATCTACAACAGGAAGACGACGATATCGGGTCTCCAGCAGTAACCTGTCAATAGACAAACCAAAACACTTCTATCATACAGCCACAAGAACGAGAAAGCAACAGCGTAGGACAGAACACGCAAACAGTCATTGCTACTGAAGGAAACAAAATATTTCAGAAGGAAAAAAAGGCTATCATTGAACCTTGCAGCATCCTCAAGATTAGTAGTTTCACGAACAACAAGAGGGGCTTGTGTCATCACATCAGCAACTAATCTCCCGTTTGTTTTGCTAAGTAAAGTCTGGAGCTCATTAAATACCTACAAAATTTTGGTGGGCCAACAATGAGGTATATGTAAGCAGAAGACGATATAGATTAATAGAGACCATTTACACCTACTTTCCAAGTACTGTCGACTTCAGGAAACATGCTTGCATCCCCTGATCCAGAACCTAAACAACAAAAGTATCTATTAGTCTCCCAAGAGTATAAAATTCCCAATAGAAGAATAGGTACGTTCAGACTTCAAACTTGAAAAAAAAAAAAAATCCAATGATTAAGAGTATCTTCACTGTTCTCAGTTCATGAATTTAAAACCTCATTTCTATCAAGGAGTTGAAGATATGATGTGCAAAATCAAAGTGACCAGAGACTAGGGTGAGGAGGGGTGATACACAAAGCCAAAACCAAACTCTATATGATGAGTTGAGGTACAAGCAATCAAGATAAAACTTCACAGCTCAGAGGTTTTTGGTAACTGAAAAAGCTCTATACTGTAACAGCAAACGATTACGTTTGCCTTGCTACGTGTTTGTTTGAAATAAAATAAAATAATGCTGTTTACGTTGCAAGGGGGAACCTGTTACTGCAGTTGTAACAAAGGTAACAGTTCCCACACTTATCTCCTAGTATCTCAACTTACTCCACTCTCTCTAACCTCCCGATTTCTCTCTCCTCTCTAACCTGTTGTTAATTACATTATATTTTCTATAACCAACGAATACACACAAATAACCTGTACCGTACCGCTACACCCCAAGTCTGTTCCGATTCCCTTCACATTACAAAACGAACCAACCCCCTAATGTTGAATAAAGAAAACATACACAGTGAATTCATGGTTATAATATCTTTCTCAATCACACAATTAGCTAGCTTCTAGCCACAATAGTACAACAAACAAGACTCAAAAAAGGTTCAATCACTTACCTGATATAGAGTCCAAGGCTAGCAGATCATAATCCGATACAAGACCAACCTGCAGGCACATAAACAGGGTTCAATAACTTATTTACTTGAGCATTAGATTCAACAACTTAGATGTGTATCATTGAATTTAGATAAATTTGACAGCCGGCGTTTCCGTAGCAACCTTTTTTTGGTTTATGGAATTCAAAAACAAATTAGATTATGTGGTTCTTGACTTCCCAGTTCCGAGTTCATTTGGTTAGGACCATACTGATTAAACAAAAAAAGTTTATGTTGGTGTGTTTATATTCAAAACCTATAGCTCAGGTTGTACTAGTTCTAGTCTTATCCCCTCTAGTTCAATAGCAGTGCTTCAGATGCAAGCATATGTAAAACATCAGCTATCCATATCCACACAGATTAGAATTAACCTCCAAAACTGCTGTATAAGCTACGAGGCCCTTTCAAGTTTCAACAGACACCCCATTACCCCAATCATCACAGACATGAAAAACATATCACAGAATAGTAGCATCATCTGGATTACTTCGCTACCAGTAAAAAGCATATCTTAACGCAGGGAGCATTACATTATATCCGGTACTCCAATTGAGATAAAAGTGTCCCGTTATCATACAAATGAGTTCTCTGAGTCTCACAAATAACATGACATTTCCAACTAATCATCAAAACATAAATTTAAGAGAGCACATACCAGATTCCAATCATCATCAATCACAGGGGAACCCGTTATTTTGTTGTCAACCAAAGTTTCCAAAGCTGTAATGATGGACCAAACAGACATTAAAAAAAAAACATAATGGTAACAACATGAATATAGTATGAGAACCTTGAACCCAAGTCTGAAATATACCTTTATCTACAGTGGTTGAAGGTTTTACTACTTGCAGTTTATCCTTCGTCGTCATAAAGTCACCCACTGTATACACTCCACCTTTAGACTGCAAGTGAAGTTCAGACTCACACAGTCAAATTTACAAGTTTAAGATTCATATGGACACTAATGGACCAAAATTTAATGTAAAACTAGGAACCACTGATTTTTTTTTTAATTTCAGGAACCACTGAAATTAGGCCTGCATAGTAGCTAAATCACTCAAAGAATTGGATAATTAATCACAGATTCAATCTTGATACAAAAAAAACAACATAGCCTTAGGGCTTGTTTGGTTCAAATAAGTTTGGGAGCATTTGAGTTGGATTGAGCCAATCCAATGGTTTTCACCAACTCCATATACGTAGGTTTCATCAAAGCGACAAATACTCCCTCCTTTAACCACCTCTCTCCTCCCATCCTCCCTCAACTACCGCCACACCACACCACCCCAACCAAAAACAGTAGCCTCCCGAAGTGTGGATTTGCTCAACCCAACCCCATGGTAAAAAACAAAAACATGACCCAAACAAGGTCTTAATCCTAATCCTAATCCTAATCCTAATCCTAAACCTGATTGGGTTAGCTAAAATTCAATCTAGATAAGGAGTTCAATGCATGCAACCCATGTGCCGGACAATCCCAAAGACTTATATACACTCCGGTCCTAAAAAGTATCTATGAAAGTACTCCTTGAAAAAGTGACAAATCTTCTTCTTTTTTTCAGCTCCATAACACGAAATACTACTTGATTGATAAATTTAAGTGGCTGTATACATACAACCGCAATACCGAACTAGAGGCCGTTTAATATTGACTTGTTTTCCTCAACAAGTCTTTGGTACACCGGGCGTACCTAAGAATTGGAGGGTTTTCCTTGTATTTTAGCTCCAATCAATTAAAAAAAGAGGCTCCTAATAAGTCCATAACCAAGAGAAATTCAGTAAATTATTCAGTAAATTCAGTAAAACCTCAAAAGCCCAAATTCAACATTAACTGAAATATGAAACTTTTCTAACAACCGAAATTAACAAGGCCCACAAGTGATAATAAACACAATGAAATAATTGTTGATAAACAATAATTGAGAATAATAACAATAATGATAATGACTGCATACGTGGATGGAATTGGCCATGAGGGTGGAGGAAAACCGGCGAGCAACGCTAGATGAGTGAGAGCGACCACCATCTTTGCTGCTCTTATGTGACAAGTGGAAGAAGCTTCTAGAAGCGCCGGGAATGAGACTCGCTCGCTGCTGGTGGTGGCGGGATAATAAGGCTGATGATACAAATAGGGGCTCTGCCGTAATTAGCAGCTTTGAGTCCATTATTATTATTATAATTGTATTTTAATTTAATTGATTTTTGGGGAAACGGAACTCTCCAGAGGGAACTGGAGAGAGAGTGGAAGGCAGGCAGGGAGATCTGAGAGGAGAGGAAGAAATGAAGAATGTAGAATTGTAGATAGATAATTTGTTCTAGTTACGCAAGTGTGTCAGTCAGTGTGTGATATTTGGTTGCAAGTTGCAAGTGTGAGACGAAAAGGATTTTCCTTTTTATTTTGGGGATATGGGAAAGGGGGTATATATATGGGAAAGGAAAAAAAAGGAAAATGATAATGGGTAAACCGTTACGTAACTAATTGGCGGTGGCGGGTGTGAGTGAGTGTGAAGAATGAAATTTGCAACTGGTCGGTGGCGCAGCGTCAAAACGGACTAGTTGATGGTTTGATTTTCTGTTGTACGTTAAATTGTGTTTTTCTGATTGGAATTGGAATTGGAATTTTCAAGGGTTTGAAATTGAATTCATTCATTCAATGTGCTATCGATGGTGATGTTCAAAATCAGAATATATATACCGACACATTTTCGGACACACATTTTCATCATGGTAACTCGTAAGGTATAAAGATTACTCCTAATCTATTACCAGGGTGCTTAGAATTGCAATTGATTCAATATAACACAGCTCCATCATATTCCGCAGGAAAGACAAATGTACTTGAATTGTAATCAACTTGAAAAAGGGGAAACTTGAGGTTGATTGTTAGACCTGCCCAATGTTTCCTGTGCTCGTTGTCATATCCACCCCGTTTTGTCTTTGGAATGGCAATAAGGCAAGCAAGCATGTCAAGCAGTACTCCGTAATGAAAACGTACGCATTTTCAAATTCAAACAATTACATACGAGTATAACTTGATTCTTGATTCTTTCCCGCACATGGACTATATGGTACAAGAATCAACACAACTCACGCGTTAGAACGGGAAGACCAAACTATCAAAGTTAACTAAAATCTGATGTTGAAGTGTTGAACCAGTCATCCGAACACCCTTTTCGTACCTCAAAGTATCAAACAAGACAGCGAGACACCAAATTGAACACAGAGATGACTAACTAGTTAAATACTGACATTGATGGGTTACAGACATTTCAAAAGCTCCAACAAGTACCTGAGGTTGAAGTACAAGCTAACTAGCTAAGTTCTGTCCTATTCTAAACATCTCTTCAAAAGGGGTATCAATTTTGCTTCCACAAACTAGGTGCCAGATAGGATGTTGCAAACAAGAATTACCGACAAATGTACAACAGGGGTTATGGCAGAGGAATGGACATCAGACTGATGGTCCTCAACTCCTCATGAAGCTATCTAGATAAAGAAAACGCTTCTCCTTTTTCTAAAATATTGCAAGGGCAATGGCTAGGTAAGGGAGTTGGGGTGAGTTTACACCTCATTCAGGTCTCCTCATTTTTGTATGAAGTGCAGGTTCCTTGTATGATTGAATCTTCCCAGCTGCCCTGCGCAGTGGTCTACCAATTGACGATCTTTGGCGTTCCGAGGCATTTGATGACTGTTGAAGAATCTCCTCGTTGTGCTCCATAACTGAACTGGATGTACAAGGAGGCTCAGTGGTGGGCTGGCATCCAGGAGAACTGCCAACATCTACCTCAAAGATGTCTGCCGTTTGTTCCCTATTGGGCTTCGGCCTAAGTGATTGCCTTCTCAAACAGCGCCTGGACAAATATTGAAACATATTCCATTTCATCAGGATGGAACGACTCTCGTCATAGAAGAACAAATCACCACTAGAACAAAGTATATTTCAGTAGATTACAACAACAAAAACCAAGGGTAAATCCCCATTCAATGGGGGTGCTCGGGAATTTGGGTAGATTGGTCTTAGTTAATCTCATTTTACTTTGGCTTGTTAACAATCCTTTCCACATTCGTCAACTGCATTCCCCCTTACATTAAGCACTATATCGATTCTCCTTTATTAGATTATCGAGCAGTCTCCATAATAGAATATCTTATCCTAGCTCCATTTGCTCCCATAAAAAACCCATAAGCAGAACAGCACCCTGTGCCATACAGTTCATACAATTCTTTTTGTACAAAGGAAGACAATATCCACATAGCTCCATTATGGTGTGCATGAATATGCAGTAGTATAATAGCCGAGGTAAAGTTCGAAATGTAACCTTTTGTTTTCAGTCATCTCACCGTCAGCAGCTTGTTGTGTCATAGGTTCCATTGCTGTAGCAAAGGGTTAAGTAATCAATACGCGGAGACATGATAGATGTGACAATGCTTTAAGGAGCTGGGGTACTGATAATGAATATAAACGATGAATAAAATTGCTCAAGAAATAGAATCACAAAAGCAAGGTGCATACATCTGCTACGTGGAGGACGACCAGGGCGTCGTTTTGCAGTTTCGTGCAATTTGTTCTCAATCTTATCTTCGGTCTGCAGCGGTTGTTTCGGAGCTTCGTGCAATTGGTTCTCAATCTTATCTTCGGTCTGCAGCGGCTGTTTTGGAGCTTCTTCCACCGGAGTGGTCTCTTTCTCCTTCACCTATGGATTGAATCAGATAAAAACAAGTGAGAAGTTGAATTCGCCATCAAGAAAAGAAGAAGACGGACGCAAGCACTTTAGATGTCATTCTGCTAAGTAACCTGCAATACATTTTGCTGGCACTGCATCCTAGCTTTTTCCTGCAATTAAAAGGGTAGAATACCATGAGTCATCGCTCTACCGCTCCTAGAAGCACACGCACAATCTGATGTACGATCACACAATTCGCCTTCCCACATAAATCTCAGTCATCAAACATAAACTCATTAAGCACTAGTGCACAATTGAACCAGTAAAAGGAGAGAAAAACCGACCTCCAGTTCCGAAATCTTTACTTTGAACAAGGCATTTTTACATTCAAGCTCGTGCTGTAGGGTTTTCACCTTGTCTTTAGCCACATTAAGCTCCTACATAAATCAAAACCAAGACGATATCAACTTCATAACACAATTACTTAAAACGACTTCCTAATGAGTGAACAGATTATCTCAGCAAGGAGGGTATGAAAGAACGAACCGCTAACATATGTGTATGGGCTTGAGCTAGATTCCAATTCTGCAGCCTAAACTTATCAAGACTGCTTCTATATTTATCCATCTCGACTCGTCTCGACACAATGAGATTCCTTTACACCCAAAATTAAGGAAATCCAGTACATACCCTAACACTCAACTATCCATCCTACTCAGTGAACAATGTTGCAAACTCAGCTGTAGTCATTATTTTGGGTTAAAACAGTAATTTTAATTCCACATATACATACATTGACCTAGTCTTAATAGCCTCACATAACCGACATTTTGAAAGTGTAAAGTCATACTCTATATTGGTCAATAATTAACAAATATTTAAACTCATACTTAATTGCAGTAAATTAGAAACAATAAATAAAAAAGAATAAATAAGGATACTGTTTCTCCTGCAAAAGTTCTGCATTTTCCTGAAGCACAAAAATTTACAAAAAGATTAATTAGAAGGAAAGAAAGAGAAAAAAAAAGGGGGAAATTGGGGGTTTATTACTTTACCTTGAGAAGCTGGTCAATGTAAGTTTTATTAGTATGGTTTTCTGTAATTGTGACCAAATTTTCCTTTAACTTGAGAGGGGATTTGAGTTGAGGCTGTAAATTAGTAATGTCGGAGAGTGTCTTTCTTGTATTTACGCTTCCCAGTGAGTTCGCTTTTACCGCTTTCATCATCTTTTCTTCATCAAAATAACCCTAAACCCTAATTTGATCCCGATGGGGAAAAACGCTGCGACATCTAAAATTGGAAGGTGGGTGTTTATTATTTTGGGAAATGAGGGTGGAATGAAAAAGGAAAATGAAAAGGAGGGAGAAGATGAGATGAGATTTGAACAAGGGGAAAATGGGGGGAAAATTTGAAGAAGAGATTTGGGAGGTTGTAACGGAACCTTGTTTTTTGAATGTTGATTAGTCGTTTGAGTTTCCGAAGCTAATAAAGCAAGTGGGATGGTTTTCTTTTTCTTTTATTTTTTCTGGGTGAAGTAAGCATGGGGAGGAGAAATTGGTTGGTCACTTAATTCACTGTCCCTTCTTTGAGCCTGATGCAATATTTCGCAACACTTGTATTACGAATAATTACGAATAGACAACCGTTTCACAACTAATTAAGAAATGAACTGAACTAAATTGAAATGAAAAATTTGGGGAAAAAAACTCATAGTCAATTTTTGGCACACATTTAAAAATACTTATGGATGATGAACACCAAAAAAAACTAGGGATTATCCTTATTAATGAAAGGAGGAGGAGGAAGATTTATTGCAATTTCACAGTTCATTTTTTTTAATGTATTCATACACAGGTGCATATAAGTTTGCTGAACTAATGGAATTGAAATTGAGCTTGCTCACTGATTTGTTATGCTCCAGCATCTTTCGAAAAGGAAGCAGCTGCATCTTTCGAAAAGGAAGCAGCTGCTGCAATGGATACACCAACACATTAAAATTAAAATTGTCAACATTTTCTAAAATGATTATTATTTTACAAGATAAAAAGTCATAAGACAAGGATACACCACATACTAAAAGGAATAAGCTACTGCAATGAATAATTCAACTTTTTGTCGTATGGGCATATGGCTCAAATTTACCATCTCCTTAGATATCTGTCCGGTGAGCAGAATACAACTAAACAGAAGGAATGCATACATTCATTATACAAAGACTACAGACTACATAAAATTAGGTCCCTTTCTTCAGTCAGAAATCAGATGACCAAACATGAGCCATAAATACCAAACAGAGGGGAACTAGTCTATATCCCATCACAAAATTCCCTCTCCAAGGCATTGATCGAGATCAATTAGCTGAGCAGAAGAAATCCGAGCAGATAGGCATGCCCGACCCTCTTCGAGTTCTTGCTTAACCTTAGCACTTTCCGCAAGAAATTGTCTCTCTTTTTCATCAACTTCAGCTTTGGCTTTCTCAATGACTATAAGCGACTCCATAATTTCTTTGCTTTCCAAAAGGGCCAAAGCCTTGTCAACAATGGGAACCAGCCAATCAACTTTCAATCCCACACGTTGGAGGTCGGACACAACTGATTTGAGTTCGTCCACCTGGGAATCCAGAAGAGTCCTCGGGGATGTATTTTTAAGCATGATAACAGCTTCAGCCAAACAATGCAAGGCAGAGGAAAGGATCTTCTTGCTACGCACTGTATCCTCGCCTATCAGGTTCCCATGCTTATTCCGGAGAGTGTCTAATGTAGGCAGTAGGTCAGACCTTATATCTATATCTACAGAATCATGGAACTTGACAATTGGAAGATAGTTTGTGCAAGCCTACAGATGTGAAAATGAAAAGATAAGTTACATTAGATTTAACATTGGCTTGTCTTTGGAGAATGTGGAAGTAGAAAGGCATTATATCAACGATGAAGAAATGAGTACCTGAGCTGCAGCAGAAGTACAATCACCAGGTCCAGAATATGTAAACTGTCCTGTTCTCGGAATATCTAGCCGAACATAATTTAATGAAGATGAATTAGAAGCTGACATAGTTGTCCACACTTTGAAACTCTACAATATTTATAGATAAACTTTACCTGAAGGTTGAGGTTTGCTTTTCCTCTGCTCCTTGTCATTAACTTCAGGATCAGACATTATATGTACATCTGTAGAATCATTTAATTTAACGGGTGGATGGAACATGGTGTTTTGAGCCGAGCTCTTACAAGCCTACAACATCAAAAAGAAGAAAGAAGAGATTGCTAACTCTATAGTTGGTTGATAAATTGATGAACATAAGAACGATGGGATGATTACCCGAAGCACTGAAGTAACACGTGGCCAATTTGATAGGGAAACTAAAGGGGAATTTGATGAGGCTTTCGCAACCAAATGTTTCGGAATATGTGATTCTTCAGTGGGTAGTGTTCTTTGGGTTAATTCGTTTTCCTCGTCAGATACGCATATTAAACCCGCCTCAATACCCTGCTGATCACTAGATGATTCTGTTAGCAGCACATCATTGTCATCATCCGCATCCAAAGTGCTTTGACCGGTTGAAGCTGACATAAAACTTACTAAATGCTCGTCTAAAAGACTTATCAAGTGCCCTTCACTAGCTTGTTCATTCAAGGAGCCCGGTGTTGTTTCCTTCATTTCATTGTTTCGTTCCCTGGACGAAATGAAAATAGCAGTATCATAATAAGGACTTGCTTAAAGTTGATTCACATAGTTCATCTTCGTCCATTGCCGATGCAGTTGAAAAAATTATTTCCATCTTTCAGCTTTAGGTGATTTTTTTTCAAAAGGTAAGGAAGATGAAGAGATTATGAGCCCGTCATCTCGAGGAAAACTCACAACCTATCATCTATCAAAAGGAATCTAACTCAAGCTTTAGGTGATTATGGACTACAAGTCTACAACAGAATGACTAAGAGAACCTTCCGGTACTTATTTTAGTGAAGTTGCGGGAAGTCAATACTTCAATTTTAGCAATTCATTTAGGGTCCAGCTCGTAACCTCCTTGATTTCTTAACATGCGTACATTCTAAACCCGAGCATTCCCACGAACTCGGTTTCATGTAGTTGTTGTTGATTAACATAGTTAATCTAAGCAAATTCACTTGTAAACCATTAATGCTGTGGCTCAAGCTCGACTCACACAAAAATAAAATTAATTGAAACCTTGACAACTCAGAAGTGAAACAAATAATGGCCCTTAAAAACAAACTTAAAGTGGTAAGGATGGAAGACTTGCCCAAAGATGTAGCTTTACCCTTGATAATTAGTCTGAGAGGGGAAGTTGAGTATGGCCATCGGACCGTGGAGCTGGCGGGCAGCCTTGTCGTAAGCGCGGGCAGCTTGTTCGGGTGTGTCAAAAGTACCAAGGTGTTTCCTGATTTTACCAATTCTTGCACAGTATTTCCCTGACACTTTCTTTGACACCCCTCGATATTTTATCCCTACGCCCAATGGATTTGCCACCCTCTCCCCCTTGGGTGTTCCCAACATCTTGTTATTTTTATTATGTACTTTTGAGATTATTGATGATGTTGTTGATATTACTTGAGGTGAGATAGGGGAGGGGTGGGGGGAGTTATGGGAGAGTGAGGATCTGGGTTACACTTGGGCCAAGGTGCACATGTACAGGGTTTGAGAGGAGAAATTGGGCTGCCAAGTTTTTTTTTAATAAAAAATGAACCCGTTTTATATATGAACCCAAATTAAGAATGACCAATCATTAATTACTACCCATAAGTTATTAATGACCAATCTTATCTTATACATATACTAGTTATAACCCGTGCCAAAGCACAGGTTTATTATTTTCATGTTATATAATATCGATATGATGAAGTTAAATGATGAGAAATTATTTTAAGTAAAGTAAGTGTTAATTGTTTAG
>ONZK01002058.1:33542-48927 GCA_900322385.1 Pharnaceum exiguum | reverse complement strand
ATCCACATAAAGTCAGCCCAGTCCACATAAGTCAGCCTGGCCCACATAAAATTCAGCTAATTTTAATTAATTATTTAATTAATTAGTTTCTTGGCGAATAATCCACCTAAATCCTATCCTAAACCGAGTTCTTCAAAACAGCCGAAACACCGAAAAAGCTATCGGATAAAGACAAAAACGCATCTTATCCAAAATAGACGGACCAGGAAGACTCCTGGTCCCGCACGGAACGTGCGCCAGCCGCACGTTTCTGCCTCAGGATCTTATCTGATCCCGAGTTTGTCTTTTTCCCCAAGAAACCCTACCCTATAAATACCAGCCTCCATTCGACTTCATTCCGCACGCCGAGTTTGATGAACTCATTCTTTCTCTCTCTAGCCTACCTTAGCATATACCTACCCCTCTAAACCTTGGATACTCTACACCTAATAACCCCCAACCGTGCATATTATAGTGCTTATACTTGCATTATTGTCATAATTGTTGCAATCACGTCCTTTTTCTCTTGCTTTGCATGCATAGTTCATAGGATAGTCTTACTATAGACCCCTAAATTCGGGTACTGAAGGCACTAACCCCGTTTTTATCACCCATATCATGCAATATAGCCTATAAATGTTCAAAGTGATCACTAACATGTAAATTAACCCCTATGTGCTAATAATGGAATATTGTTGCACGTTTATACTTGGCTAATCATAAAATTGCATGTGATTTAAGATGACTAAATTAGATAATATTTGTTATTAGGTTGTTTAATCAATCTGTATGATTAATGCGCATATAATCGAATTAATTGTCTAGTAGAGGTGCTTATTTTGCCCCCGAACCACTACAGTTTTCTGGTTAAAACCTTGCTTGTCTATCTTGATAAGTAAGTGGCATTTCATTTACATTCCTTTACAAATATCACCCTAGCCATAATAAGGTAAATAATACAAAAAGGTTTTCCAATTGTTTTCCTAATAGTATATTATATTTAATAAAATTGGTGGCAACTCCTAAGCATTAGCATTCAAACCTACCCACGCGGGTGGACAACGGGGTTTATCTAGAATCGAACGGGGATTAATGATCTCCCATTAGGCGACGGGGCCCGGGTGTCTACACAAACAACCCTACTTTTTTTTTTGGAAAATGGTTAATTTTTCATTATGAAAATGCCATTTTCCAGTGAGAGAGAGACTCTCATCCAAAAAGGTCCAAAATAGTAGCCATTACAACCTATATTTTTTCCAAGATAATTAACTAACTAGTCTAGCTTCAATAGCATGTACATGAGGAGATTTTCGATAATAGTGTAACATTCTACTAAGGATTACAACTTTGAGTTCAAGTACAAGGACATCAACATGCTTCTGATGGTCATTGACTACTTATTAAGGACATTACATCCTTCTGTTTATTAGGGCTATTAAACCCACTAATATTCCACATAATGATATTATCAGTTCAAAGTGGGTGAAGGTACCTGAGATTGCCACCTCCATTTGTATTGTTTTGGTCATCCAAGTTGACCATAGTTGTAGCCATAGAAACAAAACCAAGTGAACCCAAACTTCCTTCATTCTAAATAGCTTCAAAAGTAGAGAAAGCATTTTGGTGAAGTATGCTAGTGTTAGCCATCCCAACATCAGAAACTGGAGCCACATTTTCATGTTGTCCACTGACTGTAGTGTAAGGAGCATTCATTTGTGTCTCAACAGTTGAATTGGTTGATGAGCAATATCTCCATTTGCATGGTGCTGCTGTTGATGCACATTCTTCAACGGGTTCTTTTTCACACACTCACTAGTACAATGTCCATACATAGAGCAAGTATTACACCAAATTGGTTTCATTCATAGAATATTTCATGCCTACTGACACCTCCTCTCTCATTCTCAAATGTTATTTCATCAGGGACTTCTCCTGAAATATTCATTTCAAGCATGATTCTTGAATCACCCAGTTTCTCCTTACTGATTGTAGCTTTATCCACCTTAATTGGCTTTTCAATCTTAGTTGCCAATTTAGATAGACACTGTTTCCCCCAATATCTAATGTCAAGACCCGGAAATTGAATCCAAACAGGAACAATATCCACAGACAAATTTTCAACATTAAAATCAGACACTCCACGGCTTAATTATCACTGGCTTCCTCTCAAACAAAGTCATCCCATTTTTTAAAGCCTTCTCCTTTCCTTCATTCAGGCAAAATCTGACAATAAACACACCTTTGGCTAAAGACCCAATTCTGTCAATACCAAACTTTTCCCATATTATCTTCAAGAAGCCTTTAATCACATGTAAAGGGGGATTTGAACCCAACACATGACAAACAATACTATTGTTCCAATAGTCTACTTCATGTTTTAATATTAGCATACGAGATTTTAATATTCCCTTCACAAGGAATAAATTCAAGAGAATCATCCTCATCAATCACTGGAAACGAGCTCCGCTGTTTTGTTGTACCTTGATTAGAAGGCACCTGTGTACTTTCAGTTTCATGTTGATTCTCCATTTCACTTGGAGTAACAACATCCTGCATACGATGCTGTTGTGGGGTTTCCCCACTGAGCTACTTGCCAATTGAAATGGTTGCACACCTTGCACTTGTTCAATAGGTCGAATGACACTCACATATCTAGTATTCGGGACTTGACTGTTTCTCTCTTTAGAACTAGATCCAGTTTGATTAATATGAGAACCTATTGGTGGTGTTTGATTCTCATTCGATCCATTATTAATTGTGTTTTGTGGTGTATTTTGTGTGTTGTTTGAGTTGTTATGCCTCTTCCTCGCCCTCTTCCCCTTCCGCGACCTTGTCTTGCCATCGCGAGCTATTGGGGAAACCTAATCGCCAGAGAGGTGATTTTTAGAGAGAGAGAGAGAAGCATCTTTTTTTAACTTAAGAAAAAGAAATGAAAGCTAAACCAAAACAGAATTTGTTTTTTGATTGCCAAAACAGAATTTGTTGGCACCATTTGAAAGCTAAAAATATGAAAGCTAAACCAAAAACCCTTATCCAACGAAAACCGAATTGATGATACCAATTACAAGTTAAGTTAATAAACTTCAAATTCCGTACATCGCACGGGTGCTGTAATAGTATGATTATCATGCATGGTTCGTAGTAAAGAAGGAGATTTAAAGGTACGGTAGAAAATAACAAAATTCATTTTAATGTATCTTTCATATTCATTCTCGACCAGATTGTCCATATCTCATATTTCTTCGATTTCTTTTTTTATCCACACAACATTTCTTAGTTTGTATCGTATGACACTTGGGTATATTCTCCCGATGTGAAACACCAAGTGTTTTTCATCAATGAAAAGATGATGATTTATGTTGTTCATAAGTTTGTCCAAATGAAACCAATTTTAAAAGAAAATGGGAAATTTCGATTATATTACGAAGGAAAAATAGGAAGAAACAAATCTTTGATGGAAGAAGAAAGTTCTTTTTTTTTTACAAGGAATATAAAAATAAGAGTACAAAAGAGTTATAATATGAAACACAAAATAAACGGGAAAACATCATATAAATATGCATTATTATTAGCCTGCGCCGCTAAAGTTGCAGCGCATATATTCGGTCTTCGTTCTACTCAACTCAATCCTCTTGATTCCAAGTTGTCCCTACATACTTCTAACTTGGCATTGACTCTAGCACGCATCTCCTCCACCAAAAAAATATAGTCCGCAAACAACATACATCATGGAACGTCTCCCTACATCCCTTTGGTTAGTACATCCATAATTGTGGCGAACAAAAATGGGTTCAATACTAACACCTGATGCAGTCCCACCTCAATTGGAAAAAGGGTTATTGTCACCGCCTGCTGTGCAAACACAAGTGGTTACACCCTCATACATATCTTTAATAACCCTGATGTATGCAACATAAACCCCTTTACTCTCCAAGCACCTCCACTAGAGCTGTTCACGGGCGGGACGGCCCATGGGACCCGTCCAGCCCGCCCGCTCTTTTTTAAGGGTATGGACTTGATTTTTCGAAAAAAATCCAAGTTTAGGGCGGGCCTGGCCCGACCCTTAAACTAACATGGACGGTTATGGACAACAAATTTTTGTTCCGGGCCGGCCCGCGGGAGCCCGCTTTTTATATTATATTCAAAATTTAACTTTTAAATTAGAAAATAAGTATACATTTAGTTCAAAAAAGAACCCCAACCATTGTCCACCTAGAGTCATATGTTAAAAAACATAACCCTCTCATGTGTAAATAAATAGTATACATTGATTTTGGTGTTTTGTAATTTGAAGAGGAACTAAATATGTTTTAGTTTGTGAAACTTTGTTTAGATGATTGGATATTTGGACTGGATGAGTGTTTCAATCTTTTATGCTTGATATTTGAATGTTTGTCTATTACAACCCCCTTTGTTTTCTGAATTTTGATCAACAATTAATAATGTTGAATATTTTTTTTAATTAAGAAAAAGCCCGCAAAGCCCGTCGGGACCCGCCCATAAAGTTAACGGGCGGTCACGGACAACAAAAGTAGGCCCGCAAACTAAGCCCGGTCCGGCCCGTAATAAATGATGGACACACTTTTCAATTTAAATCCCGGCCCGTATCCGGCCCGCGCCCGCTTTTGAGCAGCTCTCCACATAAGCATTTTCTAGGTCAATGAATACCATATGTAAATCTTTTGTCTTTTCCTCTACATTTCCATCATGCGCCCGAAGGAGGTGTATAGCTTCGGTTGTCAACCGCCCCGTCATAAAACCCAAACCGGTTATCAGAGATGTCTATATCACTCCGAAGCCGCATCTCAATCACCCCTTCCCATAATTTCATGGTATGACTAAGAAGTTTGATCCCTGTGGTGTAAACACCAATAAGGTTATCTTTCACCATTTGCTTTAGACACCCATTTAATATGGTTTTTTTTTTTTTGAGAAAATTAACACTAAGTTTGGGAACTCTTTATTTAATGAGGAAAACTAGAGAAATTTTAGAAAAGTGAAGAAATGAAAAATCTGTTGTGTTTGGTTATAAAAAGGAAAACTAGAGAAAAGTAAATCTAAGTAAAACTGGAGAAATCCTCTAGTTATATTGGGCCTCTTTTGTTTTCTATACTTTTCCTCCCAAAATTGATGGAAAAACTGTGTAAATCTAAGAAAAAGATTATTTAACAAATGTAAAAATTTGACATTTCTCTCCATTTCCTCATTAACTAAACAAACAAGGAAAACTTGAAAATTCCTCGTATTTGCTTTTCCACACTTTTCTACAAAATTTCTTTTCATCACTTTTCATCACATTTACTCACATTTCGAGTTACCAAACTGAATGTAAGTTCAATACAAGTCCTTTTCAAACGAACAAAAATAGAGTTAGATAGATAGAGAGATATCAGATATCCCCGCTTGAATTCAAATTCAATTCCACATCCACCAAAAGTCCAATCTCCCCCCATTTCCCCTTCCGCGCTCCCCTCCGCAACAACCATGTCACCCTCCCCTTCCCAAACCGACGACACCCTAACACTAAAAATCTCAACCATCCTAGACGAAACAAAAGCCTCATACGCGACCCACAACAGGAAACTAAAGGAACTCTACAATCTAAAATCCTCAAACCCACAAACATTCTTAACTTGCTTTACCAAATCACTCCTCCCTCTCTTCGCCTTCTTCCGTCGCACTCCCTCCGCTGAGCGCGTTGTGAGATTCGTCTCCCTTTTCGTCTCCTCCGCTGTCCTCACTTCTCATGCCGATGCACCCTTCTTCGAGGACTTTGTCCAGTTTCTACTTACTGCTGCTCTTTCTGCCAATAAAGCACCCCGCTTTCGCGCTTGCCAGATCACCGCTGAGGTACCATTCTTTCTTTCCCCCCCTTTTTTTAAATTCAGTCTTTTTTTTCTTATTTACTCCCCTGTCCAGAATTAATTGTCCACTTGGCCGGCCATGTCATTTAGGTGGACAGCTAATTGTGGACGGAGTGGGTATAGTTTAGTCTAAAGGAAAATAAATTGCCATAATTGGGATCCTTTTTAGGATTTTAAAGAATAATTTTTAAAAATAATTTAATGAAATGTTTAGTTATATTTTCATTATAATTAGTTCAGTTGAATTCGTTTTTTAAAGTTAATTTCTTGACAAGACGAACAAAGCACCGCCCTTAATTCCCCAAATTGATTGGGGTCGACTAATACTACAATGAATGAAAACCAGGGGGAAAAGCGGCTTATTCTTGAAACGATAAAATAGGGATTGTAATATTATTGTCCTTCACAAGTTAGATGGATGTAGGAGGTAATAATTGATGGTTCAAGAGTGACAATTGGAATTGGATGCACATTTCATTAGTTGTTTGTACATGTACTAGGGAGATAGGGTAGCTAGTGATAATATATATAAGTGAAAAGTGCTAGTTTAAGATGGACGTCAACAAGTTTTTGTTACACTTGGTGTATGAATAAGAGAGTGTTTGGCGTAGATTATCTACAAAAGTGCTTCTCCTTAGTATTTTTCATCTCATTCTCCTTCCTCTTTCTCCATTACATTCACAAATCAACTACCTAGAAGCTCTAAAGGACTCTCATAATGGCCAAAATCAAAAGCCCCAATTTGATGCTTTTGATTTTGATCATTTTGGAGAGTAATTTACTCTTCATTTTGATGATGGTGGAGGAGGAGGGAGAATGGGAGCAAAAGCACTTTTAGTGTGAATCTTGGCCAAACACCCTAGTTGGTAAATACTCTCTCCGTCCAGAATTAGTTGTCCAATTGCTATGTAATTCTAACTAGTGAATGGACGGCTAATTCTGGTTAGGGGGAGTATGATTCGTGTGTTACTGCCCATGTGCTGATTGATTGATTGATAGTTCAAGTTTGATTCTACAAATGCTGAAGTTTAATAACTATTTTAAAGATGTTGTGCAACAGAAGGCACACTAGGTTTGAGATGCTTGCTCTTATCAAGTGAGGTTTGTGTTAACACTTAACAATGATTTAGATTGGGACAGTCCCGGAAGCCACCCGACTTGCCAGATAAATGAATGAACCCTCAAGATTGATGAGTTGTTTATAACCCACATGGAATAAGATCGAGAGAGAGGGTCTGAACATAATGAAAGATTAAGATTGGGGGTTAAACATTAATCTCTGACTCTCTCGAGCCATTCAGAGGGGCAGCATGGTTCGAATTGCTGTCGTCTTTTAGTTTTGTGGCATCCTCTTGATTGCTGTGTTGATGATGTTAGAACTTCCGTGGTAGATTTCTCTGAAAGTCCCACTTTGTTCCTTGTTTCAATTTATATACCAATTGCATTTCCTTTTGTAGATCATTATACGGTTGCCGGATGATGCAGAAGGTAGTGACGAGCTCTGGGATCAGATGATTGAGAGCATGATGGTCCGGGTAGGCGACAAGATTCCCATCATCCGTACATATGCTGTTAGGGCTCTTGCACGCTTTGTCAATGATTTAGAGAACAGTGACATCCTGGAAGTGTTTCTCAAGATGATGGAAGTGGAGCAAATTGCAGTATGTTTTTCGAGTTCCTCGAGTTCCTTGCACTAGCCAGCTGAGTTTGAGGCTTTCTGTTCTGTTTTGGCATTTGCATTTTTGATAAACTTTTGAATGGGGTAACTGCTTGAACCATGCAGGATGTGAGAAAGACCATTGTCTTGTCATTACCCCCTTGCAATGCGACTTTGACAGTGGTTATGGGTTGCACTCTTGACGTTAGTGAGTCAGTTCGGAAAGCAGCTTATTTTGTGTTGGCCAATAAATTTCCTCTGCAGACCCTTAGGTATGCTATGATTCTGATATTGAAAAGTTATCATGCTTCCTTCTGCTAAACATGTTGGGATGTTAGTCAGATTGCTGCTTTACGTTTTATATCATGATTTTGTCTTTCTATAGTTCTACTACTGTAATGAGACAATGAATCATGTGTTTTTTTTTATGGGAGAATGTGCTCCTCAATGAATGGAGGGTACAGTTGGTGTTCAATGGTGAAATTCTTTGAAGCCAGAAGTAGTAAGATTTGCATGTCATATGAATTTACCATCTTTGCATTTGATCAATTTGGCTGTTCAAAAATATTTTAATTTGGAAAAACAGGAAATGTGAAGCCTTGTGACGTATTCCAAATGCTTGATACTTTAGTCCATAGGCTTTGAGAAACTCGTTTGCTAGTTTGGTCATTACTTGTTAACTCTTTCACCTGCAGTTCTGTATGTTTATAGTTCTTCTAAATATTTGATGCCAGTATCAAGCAAAGGACAACAATACTCCAGAGAGGACTGTCAGATCGATGTCCCGCTGTAGTTAAGGAATGTCTGAAGCTGATGAAAGATGAATGGCTAAGTAAATGTTGCAATAACAATCCTCTTGAACTTCTCAAGTTTCTTGATGTAGAAACATACGAGTCTATTGGTTATTCTGTTATGAGGGCTCTCCACGAATCTGGGATGGTCAAACTTGATGGCAGTGAAAGGATACAAAAATTCAAAGAAGCACCCTGTAATGAAAGTGGAGGTTTGTGTAGCTAATTTTTACATGAATTTCTAGGCATGCTTAACCTATGATGTCTATTCTCTTTGTCTAGTTGTGAACTAAATCTTGAATCTTGATGGTCTTTCATTATGCCTTTTGCTCCTGTTTGCAATTTTATATGTAGAGGTTTTCACATTTCATTTTTTGCAGATTCAGATAACTGCAAACCAGAAATCGAACTATTGGAGCCTGAGGCTGCTCTCTATTGGAGGGTTGTGTGTCAGAACTTACACAATGAGGCGCAGGTAAAATCAATGCTTTTACTCCTCTCACTTTCTCTTCTCTTTTTTGTTGTTACTGTTGCCATCTATTATATGCTCGGCCCAGTTCATCCTTCTTCGAATGGTCATAAACCGGCACCTTAAATAACCCCAGAATTGGTGGATGGGTGTCAATTGATGATAATTTCCTGGTTTCTGTAAAATTTCTTCACAGTAGAATGTCTGTTTGTCTATGTACGCTAACAGGCTAAAGGTTCTGATGCTGCCACAACAATGGGCACTGAAGCCACAGTATATGCAGCAGAAGCTTCTGATAAAAACGACCTCCTAGAGAAAGTGCTTCCTGCAACTGTTGCTGATTATGTGGATTTTGTCCAAGCACATATTGATGCAGGTTAATATTGTTAAACTCACAGACAATAAGTCAATTTTGGGCTGTATCTAAATTTGGACCAATTTTGTTACAGGATCAAACTACCGCTTTGTATCAAGGCAATTATTGTTACTTGGCACATTACTTGACTTCTCTGATGCTGCAATCAGGAAGATTGCAGGTGCATTTGTGCAAACCTTGTTGCGTAAGCCGCTTGATTATGAGATAGATGAAGATGAAAACAAGATTGTGATAGGGGATGGCATCAATCTTGGAGGAGATAGAGAGTGGGCATTTGCAGTTGCAGAGCTTATAAAGAAAGTTCATGCTGCTGACGGAGAATTTGAAGAAGTTATACTCGGAGTGGTGGAAGAACTTGCTAGGCCTTGCAGGGAACGTACTGCTGACTTCATGGAGTGGATGCATTGCCTGGCTGTCATTGGTCTTCTGTTGGAGAATACAAAATCATTCCATTTGTTACAAGGAAAAGTAATTGAAGCTACTGAAGTACTGAACTCCGTGGTGCTTCCAGGGGTAAGAGTTTTTATTTTTTGTGTCATTCTCTATTTTTTAGTGTATTCTCTACCTTTTCTGTTTCTGCCTGTCCTCCGTATAATGCTAATAGAGATCCTGAAAAAAATCCTCAATGCAGTCGAAGCATCTGAACTTGGATGTGCAAAGAGTTGCAGTCAGATGTCTCGGTCTTTATGGTTTATTGGAACGAAGACCTAGTGGAGTAGTAGTGAACCAGCTGGGCTTATCGTGTGTCAAAGGCCCATCTCAAATAAGTCTCCTTGCTGGTAAAGCATTGATAGACCTTCTAATGTGGCATGGCCCTCAAGAAGTTGATAAGGCAATAGATCCAGAGATTCTTCCGCAAGCCCAAGACAAAAGTTTGCATTTACGCTCTGATCTTCCCAGTGAACATTCAGATGTCAATGTTGGTGTCCTTAATCTTGTATATGCTAGGGTTGACGATGAATCTTCTAAACAATCGTCAGTTACCGAGGAAGGTGACTCATTAGAAGGTGCGCTTAGTGAGGGCTTTGCAAAGATCCTTCTTCTGAGTGAGAATTATCCGAGCATACCTGCCTCCTTACATTGCTTAATGCTAGGAAAATTGATCAGCTTGTATTTCAGTGAAGAAAGCCATGAACTTCAAAGGTATACCATGACACTATCATTCCTTCAAATATACTTCTATCACGAATTCTTTTAATTTCTCTTTTCGTATGAACTTCTGCCACTCAATGTTCCTTCCATAACAGGTTAAAGCAATGTCTATCAGTATTCTTTGAGCACTACCCTTCATTGTCAGCCAATCACAAGGCAAGTTAATGATTTCTGAATTATGATACATTATGCGGAGTTTATGTATGAAAATCATCATGTGAATGCATCACTTTCACTTATCATGAATTATTTTATTTCAACATCCAGAAAACCATTTCCAAGGCCTTTGTTCCAGTGATGAACGCAATGTGGCCTGGAATCAATGGAAATCAAGGGGGTTCTCCTGCCATGGTATCTAATGCAAGGAAACGTGCAGTCCAAGCATCACGATTTATGATTCAGATGATGCAGGCCAGTATTTATCAGAAGGAGGCTGATATAAAAGAAGATGATCTTCCAGAGGATCATGGGGGTACGGTAGAAAGTTCTGATGAATTCGAGACTGGACAGGAGGGTCTTGCTATACGGATTGCCACTGAGGTAATTTATTGCTAGTCTCATAGTTGCATCACTTCCATGGAATGGGAAAATAATATTATCATGCAGCTTTCTTTCTTTCCTCCCCCCTCCCTCTTCTTCTATTAAAATATCTAATGCTACCAAATCTGTGAACTTCTGTGTAACATGTTTCTAATCTTTTCAGTAACTAGAAATACATTTAGACGATCTAGATGATTTTCAAGTATATTGCTAATTTTTGAATTCCTAGTCGGTAGCACAACATTTTTGGGGTTTATTTTCAACTTGTAACTTTCACCAAGGGGTTTCTATTATGTGTGATTGGATACGATAACATGGCTTTAGGACTATGAGTTTAGATGAAGCTTACATTCTACCCGGATTTATACCCCAAATGTCACTTTCATGGACATCAGATTTGGTGACTAGGACAACTACCTACTCTCACTTGTAGCTATCTGCATGAATTTTAGGTGGCACGCTACCATTCAACGAAATCAGCTGAGGAGAAATCATACTTTTCAGCACTGTGCAAGGCCATGGTTCTGCTTCACTTCCGTGCTTCGGAACAAGAGGCAGTTAAGTTGGCCAGGCTTCTTTTGAATCGAGTTCTCACTTCACTCCCATATGACAAAGAGTTAACGAAGGAGCTGATGAACATGGCAAAAACTTTGAAGGAGCTGGACAGAACTCCAGATGAGGAGCTTTCACGAGAACGAATCAGTGTTATTCTTGGTAAAAACCTACAAACTTCACTACAAAACACGTTTTTTTTTTGGGGACTTGGTGTCAGATTGACGTTCTAAATCTGGTCTCTGTGAAATGCAATTTTATTTTGTGACGTTTGATTTTGAATATGATATTTGCATTTCTTTTCTTTTCTGTTTTGATAAAATGATATATGCATCTTTGACACACAAAGCTGGTAAGAGATAAAGTTATGAAGGCATTGAGGTTGGATTTTAATCCTATATTGCCGATGTTCTAGTAAAAGAAAGATTTTTTTCCTGATTCTTAACGGTTATTCTCTTCCATTCTATTTTGTACTTTGGGGGTCTCCTTACACTTCTCATTTCAAGTTCTGTTTTATATTTTTCCAGAGAGGTTGGATTTGAAGTACGACTTCAATCAAGATCATTCAAGTGAAGTTCCACCAACCCCAGCTCCACGTACTACTCGACCAAACCGCGCAAAAAGACGTTCTAAGCGTGAGGAAATCTCTTCTGAAGAAGAAGAAGAATCACCTACTTCTGTTGTTCCATCTTCCGCTGCCGGCCCGTCGTGCACTCGTTCGCAAAGGGCCAGCAAGACGGCTGCATTGAGCAAAATAACTGCAAGCAAGACTGCTAGCAAAGCTGTTATTACTTGTGAAGGAATCAGTGAGGAAGAAGACTCGGACTTGACATCTGAAGAGGAATCCGGAGACTCCGACTCATCAACTCAATGAGTTGGCTATCATATCTGCTAGTAGTATTGTTGTTTGTGCTAAACCATGAATGTAGGTGTTAGAGTGTAATATAGCTTCCTGGGAGAATGTGAAGTGTAGATGTTTTACTACAATCGTGTACCGTAAAAGTCCAAAGCATGTAACCTCCGAAGTCCGAACCTGCTTAATTTATGTGCTGGTATTTTTGTTTACTCCTGATCTTAGGAGGTTGATTGTCAATGTGATCTACCGAGTATGATGTATTGATGTGTATCCATTGCCTTTTCTTTTGGGGTATGATTTCAATTTACTAGTATCCTGATAAAAACCCACCAGGCACCAGTGTACAAGTAATTCAACGCTGGGCATATCCGCTTCATTTTCTTTTTTTGTCACATTGAGCAATTGCAAACCTTGAAGTTGATTTACTTGTATCCATATCCGTGAAGGCAAGACTGTCAACCCACATAGGAAATAATATTGTGAATGGATGCAATGAGCCACATGTATAAATAGATCCACACACTAAATGGTCATGCTCAACAAGGTTGGAGAGTCAATGGAGACATGGAGTAACATGCAGTAACTAAGATATAACATAGCATTCCATCAAAAAAAAGATTTAACATAGTAGAGCGCAAGCCAAAGCTACCAGTCTACCACCCACGGATTTTCATTTCAGACTCCAATCACCAGTCACGTCCCAAATGGGCACTAGCAAACCAATTACAGATGCAAGTCACAGTCGACAACGCCTGACACCATCACAACATCCCAAAGCCCATTGCTCTCCATGAAGTAGAACAAACAAGTCGAATACAGGGAGCCAGGGAGGTCCATGCAGCAACCGCAAAGATGGATTTAGGAGTCAAACAGTAGTTACTCTTCCTACTGCAAGCAAATTAGAGGACTATGTGAAACATAAAGCTGCATCAACAACTAAAACTTGGACACTTGTTTGACGATAAATTCATCAGTGGTGAAACATGTAGGATTAAAAGTATCACAAAAATGACGTAGAGGGGAAAGACTACTGCTGCATCGATTCTCACAAAGAAACTGATCTAGAACTTCCTAATTCAGAAGTAACATGAACGAAAGAACTGCTCTTATGCAGAAAAATGTCCACCAGAAAGCTATCATTCAGTGGGAACTCAATTCAATCAGATAAAATTCTAGGCGTTCAGAAAATTTTTCACTCCAAGCTCAATATAACCTGGAGTATCACTCTTCTGATACCAGACTCATGCTTTCAATATGCAGATGCCCTAATTAGCGATACGAGACATAGCTTTTGTAACATTCCAACCTCAGCATTCCCATAGAAGCACACCCCCCTAACAAGCTGGATTGAGTCTTGTCGCTTGAGATTCACTGGAGTAAGAGGAGCTCAGAAAATTATGAACAAAGAGGTATCTGTAACTACTTATTCAAGTAATTGGAGACCCCTAAAATACACAAACGTACAACATAGCCCATAACATAAACTTGCTTGAGCCCTAACAAATCCCAATTTATAGACCCCAAGTCACCATAACAAGTTTTCAAGATCATGACAGAACCCACATATGGAAGTCATCATTTTACAGTTTTAAAACAGTTGATGCTGTTCAAACCCCTCACACCCCAACCCCCACCCCCATGCACACACAAAAATCAAGAGCGCTAAACACACAACAACAACAACCCAGATCAACCCCCATTCCACAGGGGTCTGGGAGGCCAAGATGTACACAACCTTGCCTATTTTTTAAGAGAGGCTGTGTAAGAGAGCGACATGGCCAAGATGTACACAACCTTACCCATTTTTTAAGAGAGGCTGATTACGAGAGCGACATTGAGATGCATTTCTTAAGTACATTACAGTAATAGAGAGTAAAAGGAGAACTTTGATGTGAAACTCATTCACACCAGATTCTTCAAATAAAGCCAGATTCTACGTCATTACCACTATTTTAAAGTACATGAAACATATTTAATGTCAACACAGAAAATTCACTTGCCAGAGAATGCAGCAAAGGAAAATGAGCTGCTCAATCAAACAGTTGTATCACCAACTTCTCCAAAAAGTGGCACATATACAAGAGAGAAGTAATAGAAAGACTCAAAAGAACTTCTGAACGCCATCTTATAAAATAATCTCAAAAGTATGATCCTGCATTCATATGATGACCACATGAGTTTGACTCTTCTTTCCAGAAAAATGCCAGCAATAAGTACAATGTGAAATGTAGTTAAAGACGTTGTGCTCAAGCTTATTTTCATCAACAAAAAAAAAATTGCTGTTGAGGATTATAAGAAAACTTGTTGAACTGGAAATGATACACACAATCTAATCTTCTCATCACTTGCTCAAAGAAACGGTTTCAAATAATGGATTATGCCAATTCTTAAAAATCCCCCTTAGCACAAACAACCAGACAAGAGTCAACATATTGTTTTCAATCAATAAAGCAGGACGAATAATTAACAAGTTACCGCATAATTTATCAAACAAGAATCCAAACTTCAAAATTTTGCACAAGAAACAACTAGCTTCGAGAATGCCTCAAACAGGATAGGAAGTGATCAAATGAATATGTGGACTGTTCTATAATAATATAGCGACAGCTAGATCACGATGAAAGCAGAAGAAAATCATATCCACAGAAATCTAGGTTGCTGAGAAACAAATTTATTCAAAATAAAGCACATTCTAATACCCGTTTTAGGAAAAAGAAACACATTCTATTAGACACCTTAAACCAACGAAAAAATGCATCCTAAAGAATACAAGGTTATTTATGCACACAATCATATGACAACAAAAACAATTTCTTTTATATAGATAACATGGCTATCTAGGCTTTGCCTGAGAAATATCATGGGCCCTAAAGTTAACGACCAGGAAAACCGCCTAGAGGAGATTCTAACTTGGGACCTGTGGAATAGAACTCGGAAGTCTTACCAACTGAGCTACCCACTCAGGGTGAGTGACAACGAAAACAATTGGACATTGTAAACATACAGCCAGGCATTTCAGAATCTCCTACCGCCATCTCTGACTTGTCTTCTGTTGTACATCACATCACTATTACCCCAGTAACTGCAATCCTCCAGGAGGTTCCCGCCAATGTGAGTTATGATGTACACAGCCCCCCCCCCCCCCCCCC
>ONZK01002058.1:16262-33130 GCA_900322385.1 Pharnaceum exiguum | reverse complement strand
TTGTAAATTACGAACTCATAAGAAGCGCTCCGTCCACAAGTATGTAATATCGCAAAATATTTGAAGTCCAGATTTGATGAAAGAAAAAACTCGTCAAGAGTAAAATTTTCACATAGTAAATCAACAAATATTTTGCCACCATTTTGAACTACACAAAAGCGACACTTGTACGGAAGGAGGGATATACAGAATTCGAACCACTACAATTTCAGAGAAAGTCCTAGTAGCAGAAACATAATTTTACTTTTTCCTAGTGTGCCAACTCATAATGAATCTCCTTTTTTTTTCCTAACATGGGTATCCAGGCCTTCAGACCAATGCAATTTATAAACAAATGAGCATAACAAAAAGAAAAATTTATTTTGCAAAGTTCCACCTCACCATAGATATTCACAGCACACTCATCCTCCAATTCCTTCTCCAGCAGACCTCATGCCGAACTCATTAAACTGGAAACCAAAACCACCAGCCAAATCTCCTTCACTTCCCTCGTAATCATATTCTATAATCTTCACTAAATAGCAAAACTAACAGTCAATCTTATAGCCATAACAAAGAGCTTCTGGAGACACTATGATGTTCTAAGGCCTCATTGTGATGATAAACAAGGAATCTAATAATCACTCACACGAATATATTATGAGAGACAAGAAAGTATCCAAAAGAAAAGAAACTTGTTGCTGAAAGAACACTAACAACCCTGACAAGGACATGAGGCCATGGGAGCCATTTCACACAGACTCGAACAAAATCAGCATTTCCAGAAAAAAAGGCGGAGTCTTGCTCATCATATGATGCAGGACATTCAGACGAATGTTATTCAAGAACTAAACTACAGCATCATAAATAGTTCAACCTTTCATATCTTGACATACAGTTACTCCTCTTCAATAAAACCATCACAAAATATATGTGGAGATGGACAGCTGCCGTGTGATCGGAACTAAAACAAGAATCTTGTTAATCAGAAGAAACATGTACTCATATATAACAAAATACTGGTATTATTCTAATTTGATGTCCAGCAAACAGCTATTTTTAGCACCACCTCCATTCAAGAGGTATCAAACAAGACAAAATCTTAAGCCTTCAGTTCAAACATCTACAATCGAAGCACTAACACAAGGCACTTTCCACCCTTTTGTCAAAATTCCGGCTTTCAATGTAAATAGAACAGAAAGCGCCCAACAGAAGAAAATACAAGCATATCTCAACCTGACAAACTATAACAGCAAAAGCTCTATCATCAACTCAATACCTATCATAATCATCTAAATTTCCAAATCCTAACCTTCTTCTTCTTCAGTAAGCGCGACGACACTCTCATTCCATGACGACCTTCGCTCCAACCGCCTTCAACTTCTCGATAATCTGCTCAGCCTCATCCTTGGACACACCTTTCTTGAACACAGCAGGCGCCTTCTCAACCAAATCTTTCGCTTCCTTCAACCCCAACTCGGTAAACCCTCTAATCTCCTTAATAACCTTAATCTTCGACGCAGCTTCGAAACCCTCAAGCTTCAACTCAAACACAGTCTTCTCCACCTTCTTCTCCTCAACAACCTCCCCGCCCGCCCCCTTCCCACTCATCTGAGCCAACCCAGCAGCCGCACCCGGCTTCAAAACCCCCATGACAGGGGGCTCACTCATGCCCATCTTCTCCATCAAAATGGACCCTAGTTGCGCCGCTTCGGCCACGGTCAGCGAAGCCACCTCGTCTACCAGCCTAAAAACACGGTCCGAGGGCGGGCTACGGTGTGCAGAGGGATCAAAGTTGGTAGGATCATAGTCAGAGGGGAGCTTCCTAGGGTCAAAATCTACCTCCTCAAATTCATCATCATGCACCTGTTTTAATGCAGCTTGTGCATAGCTACGTGATACCCAGATGTTGTTTTGTGGTTTTGAGGTGATTAGTGATGAAATAAAGGGTTTTGTGAAATACCCAGATGGTATTTTTTGCCTTAGTCTCATTATCATGCTCATTTTTCACTTGGGTTGTCTTCAAAATCCAATCTTTCTTTGGTCTATGTTGTTCCAGAAATTTCAATCAAAAAGAAAAGGTAAAATGGGAACTTACTTACTTGATTAGGGTGGAAGAAGTGACTCGTTTGTCCCTCTAGCTTTGTTGGTCTAAGAGAGAAAGATGAGGCCTGGGTGGAGGGTAAAATGGGAAAGTAGGGTTTTCATGAGAGGAGAGGAGAGATATTGGTATGGCTGAGAAATGAACACAAGTGTGAGTCGAGAGTGACGACTTACTAGCGAGAAGAGGGGAGTGTAAAATTGAAAAGGGTATTTTGGGAAAAAAAGTGTTGCAAAGTACTTTTACATATGTTGTAAAGAGTATTATCAAGATGACATTTCTTCAACACAACAACAAAACCCCTTTTCTCCCAGCTCAAGCTCTCAATCCATCCACACACACAAACACAAGACACAAATGAAAAACCCAGCCTAAATGAACGATCACCCAAAGTGTAACTGAATGAATAATATTCATTTACCTTAATATAATAAACCGAAATGTCACTTCACGTCTCTTCTTGCAAGGTACTTCTTTCTTTCATTTCTTTCTTTTTTGCTATTTTTCAACATACCCTTTTAAATTTTGTGTATGCCCAAGTGACTATCTGACCAATTAGGATTGTTTTCAATTTGATGGTGTGTAGGTACTGACACAAAGACATTGCTTGAACATAAGAGGGGCAACTTCTATTGGCTTGTATAATAATTACAGATATGGTTACTCCTCTAGTACTACTTTGAGTAGGCTTCCTTACTGTACTAGTACTACTGGTGCTTATGACGAGCTACCTTCTTCGAAGAGACGGTCTCGTGGGCCGGTCATGGCTGCCAAGAAGAAAGCCAATAGTGGTATGCAAAGTTACATTCAGTACTTTTGAGATGTTAGTAGCTGTAAGCCTGTAATTGGTGGTAATTTAATTCTGCAAAAGGGTTTCATAATCTGTTTAGTTGTTGTTTTACTTTGACAGTCTGGTATATCTGCAGTCCGCGTTCTTGTGCGCACCCGAGAAGTTCTTTGCGTTGCAAGTCGCCTGCGCATCATTAGTGTTTTTCATGAGTGATTCGTTTGTGCAAATACATTGATAAATGTGATAGGATTAATGGAATTGCGAGTAGACTTAGGGTGTGAGTGTATGGTGTGGAATTGGAATCTCGGTGTGAGGCGGATTTATCGTTCAGATAGTTTAACTAGTTGTGTCTTTTTCAAGAAGGAAAGGGGGAAGCAGGGCGCTGAGGTGGTGAGCATGAGGGTTACTTTTTCTTAATAGTGGATGTCCCTCCTTTTGAGTCCTTACAGCTAATAGAAAGGGGCGTTGGTCTTGGAAGTGCTGATTTCCATTGTGATTTGGGTTGTTAAATGGCGTAGTTTTACCTGTTGTGACCCTTACTATATTGATGTGGGTTTCCCTTGTCTACTATCAGGACCTGAACAAGACGGAAAGTATAAGGACACTATTAACCTACCCCAAACGACATTTGGGCTGAGGGCGAATGCTGTAGTTAGGGAGCCTGAACTACAGAAATTATGGGAAGACAATCAAATTTACAAAAGAATGGTGGACCGAAATGACGGGGTAAGATTGCCCGGTAATTACCTTTGGCTGTAGCTTTTGGAAACCTTTTTGACTAATTTCCGTACCAATGATCAGGGGACGTTTATCCTTCATGATGGTCCTCCATATGCTAATGGAGATCTACACATTGGTCATGCTTTGAATAAGATTTTGAAGGACATCATCAACAAATATAAGGTACTATTCTTTTCCTTCCTTTGGAATCATCGCTTACAAAATGTGTACTGAATTACATACTAGAGGCTTTCATACCATTGGACTAGATTGAGTTTCCCTATATGTTCTTTGTTTACACGTGGTTCGACATGGTTTTGTCAGCATAGGGGAACTGTTGGAATGATGTAGAAACAGATATATGGATGCTAAGTGTCTTCTGCCGGTGATCGTAGATGCGATATTGAATTTGGTTTAAGTTTCTTCTCCTTCTTCATATGGGTGCATTGTAATTTCTAATTTGGTCTAACGCTGGGTCTTACTAGACTGAATAACCTAGAAATTTCGTAGGCAAAATTGCTGGTAATAATCCCTACTTCGGCCGATTATTCCAAAATAATCCCTACTTCAAAATTTGCTGGGAATAATCCCTTGTAGCCCGGAACGATCCGATGACATTTTAAAATATGTTTAAATGTAAAATTAAAACTTTGGCTATGCATATATCCGTTAGAATTAATGTATTTCATAGTCAAAATTAAAATTGATGGCTCCATGCAAGGTTTATTTAAGCAAAAAAATCGTTGTAAAACTTAATTAGATCGTTTCGGGCTATGATGGTCCAAGTACGGATTATTCCCAACAGTTTTTGATGTTGGGATTATTTTGGGATAATCGACCAAAATAGGGATTATTCTCAGCAATTTCGTAAATCTATCAAATTTAGGCCATAGGTATTGTGGAATAGGAAAACATTTATGATGGAGGTGATTTAGGTGGCTCTAATTAACATCAAAATTACAACATCAACAACCCAGCATAATCCCATCTCAGTACTGAGGAGGTCTGATGTACGCAGCCTTGCCCCGAAAACCGGGAGTCTGTTTCCAGAGTGACCCACATAAACCTTTAGAGTTTATATTCATAACTCAGAAGATCAAACCACCTCTTAGCCGCCGAAGGAGACTAAAGATCAAATCACCTTAAATAAAATTCTTTTGCACTTTGGTTCAGCATATCTCCTTGTAAGTTCAAGTACAATTTATTCAGTTTAGTGTTCCTGGAACAATATTATTATGTGTAGTTCAGATTTCAACTCCATTTTTTTTTTTTTGATCGGTAAATTTCAACTCCATTTTAATTCACGATATGATCTTGGAATGGATGTGAGAAAAAAAAACTACCAACATAATTAAAGGTATCATGAAATATTACACCCTTAGAGTTTATATTCATAACTCATATGTTACCTCCTAGTTCACTAAAGAGAACTATAACCACATTAAAGATATGCATTTATTACATCAGTTTAACACAAGCGTACTGATTATAGTCAATTCCCCCAAGTTTAATTAAGAACCATATTAAACGTATCCAATTCACATACACTATATGCTTCTATAAATAGTGTCAATCTTCATTTTGTAAAGCATCTCAAACTGGCCTTCATTCAATATACTCAACACAGCATTCACAAGAAAAAAATATGGATACCAACCAAATCAAAGCTTTATATTTCCTCATTACTCTAGGATGTCTTTTCATGGTGAGTATTGCATCATCTAGTTTCGAACAACCAATTCCAACCGACCCATGGTTCCAACAAAACCTACCCCCACAGCCACGACCAGGATACTACAAGTTCTTAGGCGATTGCATGGATAAAACTACTAGACCATGCGGGATGCAGGTTTTCAACGCTATATTCAGCAATAAACTGGTGGAAGATCCCGCGTGTTGCGAGAAGATAGTTGATGCAACATACACTTGCAATCGCGCACTCTCGTACATACTCGGACAGTTCGACAAGTACAAGAAATTCAATGGCTTGATCTTTACTCAAAGTAACAATATCTATGATCATTGTACTAAAGTTATTCCAGAGGTCCCAAGTTCGAGTCCCCTCAGTGGCTTTACCGGTCTTTAACTTCAGGGCCCATGGGATTAGTTAGGCAAAGCCTAGATACCCATGTTATTTAAGAAAAATGATCATTGTACTAAAGTAGTTGGTCATAAGCTCTAGTTTCTAAATTTTTTTACTTAATTATTACTTTTATTACATATGTTGAAATAAAAAAAAAATTCAACATATTCACAACAGTGAGTAGGACGTCACAAATAAAAAAGTTCTCCCTAATCGATGACCTATTCAAGGTCCCACAATGCGGCCTGACGGCCCGAGTCTTATAAATTATGAGAAAAGAACAGAGCAGCAATAATACCCAAACTCCCTCGCATTTCTGCTTTTCCCTAATCCTGATTGTTATGATTTGGCGAGGTGTCTTACCTTGTGATGTTTGCGTGATTTTGAAACCATGTCCAACCAATGAGGAGTATTGAATTAAGAGAATGCCGTATTTTTTTACTCTGAGTAGCCAAGTTGTTGATGTACGTTGGCATTTGTAAATTGCCAGACTTCCCATGAAGGTCACCAATGCCTCATCAGTAAGCGTTGTCTTCTTTTCGACATTACTTTATGGAAGGGTTCCCAAAACTCAAGGACCGACTAAATAATACACGGAAACCTATGAGCAAGGGCGTGCTTGTTTACATTAGTCAAGAGGAAACCTTCTTAGCAGTTTGTTTAATGCCTCTTCTGTGCATGAATAATCGGATTTATGTGTCTTACAGACTAAAGTATTCTATTTGGGTCTTACAGACTATACAGATTCTTTATGCTTTATGTGTAAAGTTTATGAACAACTTAATAACACTTCCATACGTATGTGTCCTTTTAAATGATTACTCACAATGATAACACTTTCTAAGTTTCTTACCTCTAAACATCTTTATGTCAGCTTCTACAAAACTATAAGGTTCATTACATCCCTGGGTGGGATTGTCATGGTCTTCCCATTGAGTTGAAAGTCTTGCAGTCTATGGATCAACAATCTAGGAAAGAACTCACACCTCTGAAACTCAGAGTTACAGCAGCCCAATATGCTAAAGAAACTGTCCAAAGTCAAATGGCTTCTTTCAAACGTTATGGAGTTTGGGCCTCCTGGGAAAAGCCTTATATGACTCTTGATCCTGAGTATGAATCTGCTCAAATTGAAGTTTTTGGTCAGATGGCCCTTAAGGGATATATCTATAGAGGCAGGAAGCCAGTTCATTGGAGTCCCTCGTCACGGACAGCACTTGCGGAGGCAGAATTAGAGTACCCTGAGGGACATGTTTCCAAGAGTATATATGCTATTTTCAAAGTGGTAGAGCTATCTGCAACAGCAAGTGGTTTATTAGAGGATTTCTTTTCAGACTTGTGCTTGGCTGTATGGACCACTACTCCATGGACGATTCCAGCCAATGCAGGTGAGATTTATTAATTTCCTGTAATCTAGTTTGACTTTTAATTTTCATGCTATGTCAAGTTGGAATTCAGCATTTGCCAATAGATGCTCTGCCCTTTCTGGATTTGTAGAATATAAG
Organism: Pharnaceum exiguum; assembly: GCA_900322385.1. Lineage (NCBI taxonomy): Eukaryota > Viridiplantae > Streptophyta > Magnoliopsida > Caryophyllales > Molluginaceae > Pharnaceum > Pharnaceum exiguum. The sequence continues at coordinate 25,955 of ONZK01002058.1, read as the reverse complement.
CTGTTATGTGCAGTTTTAGTGCCCAAAAAAAAAAATGCCAGCGAAAGCTCTTCTTGTTTCTCAGTATTGTCTGTCTTGGATTTGTCATCTTTCCAACTTTTTTGTAATAATAACTTATTAAAGCAATCGCTACCAATCTTCAGAAGTTCAATTTCTTGCAAAACTTATTAGGGTGATAATTGTAGCTGCCAATGAGGAGTGAAAAGAGATATTGGAGTTCTTTTACAGAAAGTAGTCTCTCGAGGGCCACGGGAGGTTTTGTTGGTCATTAACTTCAGGGTCCATGAGATTTGTCGGGCAAAGCTTGGATACCAATGTTATCTAAAAAAACAAAAGTAGTTAAAACAGAAAAATGATGAAATGTTAACCGACTGTGTTTACATCCATATGTACTCTTCTCATATTATTGTATTCTGATTGACATTTTGTTATGGGAAAGACATTCTTCGGCCAAGAAGATAGTTCTCTTTATGGCGTGGAGATGTGGAACCTTCTTCAAAGGGATTGTGTACTGTAAAATCTTAATTCATTTTTAGGGTTAGATCATTGCTTGTGCGTTTACCTGGCAATATTTTTCCTCATAGAGCATCCTCTGCTTTTGCGTGCTCTAATACTTCTCCAGACATACTTTGGGATCGAGTTACTTTTCTAGGTTCCCTTTGGGAAAAACCTGTTGGGGCTTTTGTAGACACACCTTTGAGTATATATTGCAAAGGAATTGGGCAAAATCTGTTGGGTCTAACTTGGTATGGAAAGCAAAGGTCCCGTATAAGGTGAGAGCATTTGTGTGGACTTTGAGTTTGGAAAGGATTAATACTAATGGCATGCTATAACTTTTCCGAGACGTTTCCTAGGCGTTTCCTGGCGTTTCGTACCTGTCCCCGTATCGGAAACGTTTCGGGGACGTGGTACGCCACCCCCTAGGCGTTTCCGTGCATCATAGTGTCTTTTAGGAGGGATAAGGAGGAGAAGATGTTATGGCAAAGCGCATTGATGGCAATACTTTGGAGTATTTGGCTTGAATGGAATGCGAGAGTTTTTCCCGCGGAGTACTTCATGTGTTTTGTCACCTGATTTGCTTTGGGATCGAGTCACTTTTCTGGCTTCCTAGTGGACCAAGGCCACGGGAGCTTTTGTAGGCCAACCTTTGAGTGTTTTACAAAGGAATTGGTCTAACTTGTAATTGTTCTTTTAAGAGGACGGCTTGTCCTCCATATCCATCAATGAAATTTTTTCTTTCTAAAAAAAACAATTCTATTTGAGGACAGCTTGTCCTCTTCTATTAATACAATTTTTCTTATCTAAAAAAAAAAAGTTTACCTGGCAATATTTCCATGGTTGTATACCAAGAGCTATAAAGGGACTTCTCAAAGATTATACTTTGTCAGAAGTGATGACTTGAAGCTATGTTTGTAGTTTGGCTTGAGGCCTCCTATCTTTGACAGGAGGAAGTGGATTGCAACATGTTAGAGCCTGCTGAAGTTGATGACTTATTAAATTGGGAACTGGTTAAGTTATACTGGGGCCACTATTAAGAACTGCTTGAAACTTATATCGACCTTGGTACTTTGTCCTGAGGCTGTTTAATGGCCACCTTCCATTTACATTGTAGCGTGTATGAGAAGTTTTGAAAATCCTTGAACCAAACTTTCTGTTTCAGAAAATGGCTTATTTTGTATCCAGTGAAACTAGATATTATATGTTCAAGATTTTATTTTATTTTTGATAGAAAAATAAATTTTATGAATCAAATGTCAAAAGAGAAACCAAGGACAAGATGTCCTCTAGTCTCATAAAAATTACAAAGAGTGCCAGTAGCCCCACCGGACTTTGCCCACAAGGAGGCTAAGAATTCCGCCCTCCCCCAAATAAAATCTACTGAGTGAGAGCCCTAATCAAAAACCCGGCTATTACGCTCCATCCAGATACACCAAAAGATTGCAAGGACGGCACACCGCCATAGAAATCCTACTGTCCCTACCTCTCTCAAAACCATACTCAATCCTCAAGAGTCTTCACTGCTCGCGGAGAAACCCAAACCTCATCTGCTATTTGGAAGAGTCTATACCAAAGCCTGACTAATCCCGTGGGCCCTGAAGTTAATGACCAGAAAACCTCCAGTGGCCCTGAGGGACTCGAACTTCGGACCTCTTGAATAGATCTCAGTGGACTTACACACTGAGCTACCCACTCAGGCTTCGTCGGGGTCTATTTATTCCATTCTTTTGTTATGAAAATACATACTTACGTTGTGTTCTATCTGTGGTAACGTGCTCATTCCATGCTCAGGTGTTGCTGTTAATGGTAAACTTCAATATGCTGTTGTGGAATTAGCCTCTCCTGCTGAAGATGTTCCACCAACTACTGGCAATGCCAAAAAAAGACAGGGTGCTGTTTTAGGGAAAGAGAAGAGACCTTATCTGATAGTGGCCACAGATCTTGTGCCATTACTGGAAGCAAAATGGCAGACAAAGCTTCTTGTCAAGAAAACTTTCATGGGATCAGAACTTGAAAATTGCAAATATGTTCATCCTATTGATGAAAGGAAATGCCCGGTGGTAATTGGTGGTGAGTATATCACAACAGAGTCAGGAACCGGACTTGTGCACACAGCTCCTGGTCATGGCCATGAGGATTATGTTACAGGCCTGAAATACCAATTGCCAATTTTATCACCTGTGGATGATGATGGGAAGTTCACTGCTGAGGCTGGACAGTTCTGTGGTTTAGATGTACTTGGGAAGGGAAATTTGGCAGTTGTTGATAAGTTAGATGAATGCTTTGCCCTTATTTTAGAAGAACCATACAAGCACAAGTATCCTTATGATTGGCGCACCAAAAAGCCTACAATCTTTAGGGCAACAGAGCAATGGTTTGCATCTGTAGAAGGGTTTCGACAAGAGGCCATGGATGCGATTAAAAAGGTCATGTGGGTCCCAGCTCAGGCTGAAAACCGGATATGTGCCATGACTTCCAGCCGCTCTGACTGGTGCATATCACGGCAGCGGACATGGGGTGTTCCCATTCCGGTATTTTATCATAAAGTGACAAAAAAACCTTTAATGAATCAAGAGACTATAAGTCATATAAAGTCAATCATATCTGAAAAAGGAAGTGATGCTTGGTGGCACATGGATGTTGAGGAATTGCTTCCTCAGAGCTGCAAGGGTTTAGCATCAGAGTACGAAAAAGGCTTTGATACTATGGATGTTTGGTTTGACTCTGGATCGTCTTGGGCTGCTGTTCTGCAGAAAAGAGATGGTCTCAGCCATCCTGCGGATTTGTATCTTGAAGGATCAGATCAGCATCGTGGGTGGTTCCAGAGTTCTCTGTTGACCAGTGTGGCTACGACAGGGGTGGCTCCTTATTCAGCTGTTGTTACTCATGGATTTGTACTTGATGAGAAGGGTTTGAAGATGAGTAAATCAGTGGGTAATGTTGTGGATCCACGCACTGTGATTGAAGGCGGTAAAAACCAAAAGGAGGCACCTGCTTATGGAACAGATGTTCTAAGACTTTGGGTGTCCAGTGTGGACTACACTGGTGATGTAATGATTGGCCCTTTAATCATTCGTCAGATGTCTGATGTGTATCGGAAGGTGCGAGGAACTGTGCGGTATCTTTTGGCAAATCTTAATGATTGGAAGGTAGGTTCAGCTGTTTGAATCTTTTTAAATTCCATTCACTAAAAAAAACAATTATCCGGTGAACTATACTGCTGCTGTGGTTGCCTTTTAATCTGTCTGACCATTCAGAAAGCTAAAACTATTGCTGACTTAACAGTTCTGTCAAACGTAGTATAATCTTGTGTTTTTTCGTCTGGCAAACTATGTTACACAGACGTAACAAGGTTACAATGGCGGATTTTAATGTATCTGTATGATGGACAGAAACAGCAGGATGATTAGCAGTATTTTGGTTCTGGGTATAGCGACTGGTTGTTGTGGATGCATGTCCTTTGCCTCTTTTGTGATGTTCTTGTTTGTATTCTATCAGCAGCAGGTGCTAAATTAGGCATGCACATTTATAAATGCCAATGAGGCAATGAGGGGATGGGCATAATGCTTATATATGCATTTCTATTAGTGTTAAGTGGTTGTTAGTTGTTACATATTCGCTCATAGTTAAAATCTTTCTTATGTTTTCTTTTACTCATGTTTGTCTATGCAGGCGGAGGATACTGTGCCATATGATGATTTACCCATGATTGACCAACATGCATTATTTCAACTGGAAAATGTTGTGAAGAACGTCACTGACAACTATGATAAGTATCAATTCTGCAAAATATTCCAGGTATGTACTTGTTAGTCACCTTTAACCGTAGTCTGGTTAGCCATAAGAGTAATGAGTTGTCTTGTAGAAGTACATAAATACGTGAAAATGAGAAGGACATTTAGTTTTAGACTTTGAGTTCTGGCTTGTAGTTTCACTGCTGTAGCTATTGATAAAAAATGGAACTCTCCGTCTTTCCCTTACACTTAATGAAATTTTAATCTTGTTTAATTTTCCCGATGTAAAGCTAAGGATATAAGTTGTTGCATAAGAAGTACTCAAGCTTTGTATGTTGTGGGTTGTCTAGTGGTTGCAGCTTGCAACAGCTATAAGAATTTGCTTAGGTACAATACTCTGCTGTCTTTCTTTCTTTCTGTAACTTTTATCCTAATCTTTGTAAGTGTTGCATTAGGAGAACTCGTTTTTTTTTTTTTGTTAAAAGTCTTCCTAGAATGGTGATGACACCACCCTTTTCCTGACAGTAGACTTCTTGGCTCCAATTAGAAGGAACTGATGAAACATTCAATTGGTCTTGTCAATATAATATGGATTTGTTTAGTTTTAACCACTTATACAAGTTTGAGTTGTTTTAACAAACCGTCTAAACTTTTGACTTTTTTTAACAAATCACCTAAAACTCATGAAAGTACCTCCAAGACCACCTGTTTTATTTTCTCAGCCCAAAGCCCATTTAAACTGACAAAGACACCCATCACTTGTGCCACTCACGTGTTCTTTTTTCTTTCCAATCCCTCATTCTCTCTCCTTGCTTACTTTCCGTTTGGCAGAGTCTAACCACATCTCCAGCCAAAACCAGTCCTCATTTTCAACCATGACCAACTCCGAAAGCTCTATCTCTCTCTCTCCTCCAAGAGGCCAGAACCGTGCCCCACGACAAGGACCCGTAGTCCCATACCACCGATTCTTATATGCGCTACTTAGTACAATGTTGTCTTTGGTCATGTATTTGTGCATGTCCCATAGTGATGATTGCTGATTGCAAACCGTCATTGCAAATCGTTAATGTATTAAATTAAAAGACAAAATTTCTGGATCTTTGAACTAATTTACAAATGGACAATTTTATTTGAAGTCTTTGTGAATGTGTACTTGGATGTTTAGTTTTGTTCCTGGTCCGTAGTGATGATTGCCGGATCTCACACTTGAATTAGATTTGTCTAATAGTTAGATATTAGTGTGCAATGGGAAGTGGAGTTGTCGGGACTCGGGAGAGGAAATGGCATGGTCCTCCCAGATAACTAATTGACGGTGGACAGCGCGGGGGATGGCAAAGGTGGTGGTGAAAACGGCATTAATTGTAGTTCACTACCATCATGATCTAATTAGAATTAACCTTTGTTATTTAGATTAATAGGCTAAACTCGTTTATGCGTTTCTCCATTACAAATGTAGGTGCCATTTGAGGGGCATTTTAGTCACTTCAGATGGGACTTTGTGCTGAAATCAAACAAAGGTATTCTTAGAGATACTTTTGTGTGATTTGTTAAAAGAAGTGAAAATTTTAGGCGGTTTGCTCGAAAAACCCAACTTTATAGGTGGTTAAAAGCAAAGGCCCATATACATATAGTATTGATAACATGATGGTGTGTAAAACCAAAGTGTAAGGTAAGTTAATTGGTTGTGTAACATATGAGATTTATCAACTTTTTCTTTTTCCCTCTTCATTGGGGAGGTTCCAAGTAGATTGATTTTGGTATCTGAAGTTCTGAACAGGGTGGTAACTTACTCTGAAAGAGAATTGGCTGTTTTATATTCCAAAGAACGTGTACTTGCTATTCCGCCGTTTGTCTTACTCTGAATATCTGGATTATAATTGCAGATTATTCAACGGTTCGTGGTGGTTGATTTGTCAAATTTCTATTTTGATGTTGCCAAAGATCGTCTGTATGTAGGGTAAGCTTATGTTATTTCTGCATTGAGAAGGATTCCAGTGTGTTATAGATTTTTGTTGCTGCATGATTAATGTTCTTGTCAGTTTGCCATTGTGATTTCTTATTACTTGGGTGCATTTTCCAATCAATTTATTTTAGGGGAAGCCTTACTAGGAGAAGTTGTCAAACAGTGCTTGCAGCACATCTCCTTTCTCTTTTGAGGGTACTTGCTCCAATATTGCCACACTTAGCTGAGGATGCATGGCAGAGTCTGCCATTTGAAGTTGCAACAGAAGACAATTCAGTTGCAAGATTTGTTTTTGAGTCAAGATGGCCAGTTCTGAATGAAAAGTGGCTTGCTTTTCCTAATGATGAAGTGAACTTCTGGGCTAAGATTCTCGAGGTAATTTCCTTGTAACTAACCAACGTATAGTGCTATAAATAGACCCAGTTCATATGCTCTTTATGGGTAATAGCTGGAAGTTGGGAAACTTTTGATTTAGTGACGTGGACTAGGTACTTCAGGAATTGTTGTCTTATTGATACATATCATTTGAACTACTAAGCTTGGCTTGGCTGTATATGCTCTGCCTTTGTGTTGTTTAATCTCAAGTCATAGATCGTTGAGATTCTGACAGATATTTACTTTTTTAAAAGGTGGCATCTATAATTTTGTGATTACATTGTACCTAGGTCAATCTCGGAAACAACCTCTCTATTCTCTTAAATAGGGGTAAGGTTGCGTACATCCCGACCCCCGAGCACCCCCATTAAATGGGGATTACACTCGGTTGTTGTTGTTGTATTGTACCTGGCAAAGTGAGCCTGCTCTCACAGGTTCTTGCAAAATGATGTGAAATTGCTGATTTGTTGATAGTAATTGTTGTAATTTTTTGATTTTCTTAACTGCTATTATGTTATAATTGACTCATAACTGTCTCTCTGAAAGCAGAAGAGCTACAAGACTTTGCGTCACTAGAACCAGTTTGACAATTAAATCAGTGTCGTCATTATTCCTTGTGATTTGTCCGATTCTGTGTACTTCCACTGCGCTTCCATGATTAAGGTTTTGTTAGGGTGAGGTACTTACATATGTATGCGAACTTTTTCAGTTGAGAAATGAGGTAAACAAGGTCTTGGAGCTTGCACGCTCTGAGAAGTTGATCGGTTCTAGCTTAGATGCGAAGGTCTACATTCACACATCTGATCCTGGCCTTTCCACAAGATTGCTTCAAATGTGTCAGCCAGAGCATGAAGCTGATTCATTGCATCATATCTTTATCACCTCGCAGGTTACTTGAGCTTTCTCTGTGCTTTTTTTTAGTCGATTTAATTCCTTCTGCTAATGAAAATAAACATGACTTAATCAATTGCATATTTGTGCAGGTGGAGGTACTTTCTACTGCAGATGACGTTTCAAGTGACAAAATACCATTCATGGGAGAGTATGTCAGTGAGGGGGATAATAAGGTTTGGATTGGGGTGTCTAAAGCCGGGGGATCAAAATGTGAAAGATGCTGGCATTACTCGCCGAAGGTTGGTTCATCCTCTGAGCATCCAACTCTTTGTGGCCGCTGCTATGATGTCATCAGTGTTCAGTCGATTCCTGAACTAGCTGCAGTCAGCTAAATCATCAGATGGACACGGGATTTAATTTGCGTATCACGCATTCAATTTTGAAGTGCAGGACCATTTTGTCGTAGTGCAAATGTTAACAACTGATAATTGACCTCAGATTTAGTCGTTTATACAACATCGTGATACACATATTTATCATTCTTTTGCAATTTGTATATAATGGCTACCCTGAAAGTTTACAATAGCTATTCACCTATTCTTATGATTTTATGAAGATATACACCCATTGGTGGGATTTTTTTGGTCTTGTCTTCTTTGTCGCTTTAGTTTGGGCCAGAGATACGATTCGTGGTTGTATGAAGAAAAAAATGAAATAATTGCAACCCAATTGATGTTGAATTACGTAAGAGTAAGAGTGGGGGTGTAAATGAACCGAACCGGTTTCTCGGGCTCTACTCAGTCAAAGCTCAAAGCTCGACTCGTTTACACCCCTACGTAAGAGCATTCTTCTACTCTCGTACTAGCTATTCTTGGTCGTCCATACAATGCAAAGAATATGAAGATAATACGATGTGCAAGTGTATGGAGTAATGGAAAGATTATTAGTCCAGGAGATGTTGAAATGTGATACATACGAACAAATATTATTGTTGGTCCAATACAAAGGAAGACGAAAGTGAGAAAAGTAGGCACGTGAGGAGTAAATAGTCATAACTCTTGCTAAGTCGTAAGTTCAAAACTTGAGCTGGGGTCTCGTCTCCCTACTTCTCTCTCTCCTGTCTCCCCAACCAAAGTTCATTTTCCAACTGAACCCACAGTTTGGTTTGTACCTCTTTTCTCTATCTTAAATAGTATTTTCCATATGCTTTGTGTCATTGTGTGCTGTAACGGTAACTGTACTATGAGTTATGTCTGTACTCTGTACTCTTATGCTTCATTAACCCTTTGGTAGATGAAGATGATGCATGTGCGGCTTTGTTTCACAAAAATAACTGTATATGTAAATTCAACCTTTCAGTGCATGTAAGAATCAAAAGCCATTAATGTGTGTCTTCTTCTTTTTTGCGTTGGATGAATACATTGAAAAGTGAAAACCCATCACTATATATGTTTGTGTTCAACTTTTTGGGTGGCTGCCATTTTACTGTATTCATTTCTTTTGAGGGCATGACTTATAACTTTGGTGAAAAATGTGAAGAATAGTTTGTTCATTGATCACTTTGTTATTACTTATTGTAGGAAATTAGAACCCAGAAACTAAAAGAGCTGCTGCTGTCCATAATGTGATACTTTCAAACAGACTATTACTGTTTAAAATGCTTTGCTTTAGGTTTGGATGAAATTTTACAATAAAGTAGTGAACTTGCTGTCAAAGAGGATGAAATCAAGTACTCTAGTCAAAATTCCATGAGGGATAGCTAGGAAATTTTGCTTCACTTTTATGTGTCTTTATTGATACTTTCTCGGTTTCTCCTAAGGTTTTGAGTTCCAGTATACTAGTGGTAGCATCTGCTTAGATTTACAAGCCAAATACATAATGTTAGGCCAATTTACCTCTCAAAGTTTTGACTGGAATTTAATTCTATGACTTAGCATGAGTTATGACACTGGAAAGTAAATAAGCACTAGGCACAGGCTTCCTACATACGAGATCACATATCGTACTCAAGTAAAAGAGGTTAACATTTTGTAGTTGGAAGAGTAGTTTTGACCGCTATGTGAGATAGTTGGTGAAGGTAGTTAGCAAGAGCATTTTGGGACACAAACTATTCTTCTCAAAATGCCATTGAGAACAGTTTTTTTAATGGGTTATTTAGTAATACAACAACAGCAACAATCGAGTGTAAATCCCCATTAAATGGGGGTACTCGGGTCAGGATGTACGCAACCTTACCCCTGTTTAAGAAAACAGAGAGGTTGTTTCCGAGATTGACCAATTGCTGCATTG